>VDFB02270651.1:553606909-553735722 GCA_007258455.2 Sequoia sempervirens
CTTTTCTATTGCATCTAATTATCAATAAAAAATTTATTCCCATCATGGATGAATCTCTCACACAATTTTAGGTTGAATGTCATAAACAAATAATTTTGTTTGTCAACATATACATTGTATGGGGCCATAGAAACTTATGTGAGCTAAGTACTATGCATTAACCAACTAACAAGGTTGATGGTTGTGCCCTTTTCTTAGTTGTGGTAAAACAAGGTAGGACATGTGGGCTTGCTTGGGTGAAATTTTTGGGAGGGGGTGACAATAACTTGTAACAACCAAGTAAATGGATCTTATAGAGGGCTTATAAAGGTGGTAGAGTGGTATTCCCATGAAAAAGGTGAGAAGAGAGAGTTGCATAGTAGTTGCAGAGATACAAGCCCCAATCCCCATCTCACATTCACTTGAATATAAACTATGATGGTGACTACCATGAGGATAGAGAGGCCTATGCAAAAGTAATATTAGTTGAATTGGTCTACTTCAAGAGCCACCATGCATCTTTTGCTTAATGAAACAAATTCATAAGGAAATGAGACATTAGTATTTTTAAAGATTGGGGAAGGAAATAATTAGGATTAACATTTCAAATAAACAACAATATGTTATTTAAAAAATATATGTTAGGATATGAGTGTTCAATGTATAGGGTTAAATTATTTAACTTATTGTGTGTCTACACTATTACCTTTTAGAGATGTAAAATAGGACAAAATAAAAGATTTGAGTATATGTATGAATAAAGATAAGAAGAATAAAATGTTTTTGGTACTAATAATTGCAAAGATCACATGTCACAATTGTCTTCCATAAATTAAGGATCTAGAAAGTGTGTTTTTAACATTTTTACGGATGACAACATTGTGATATGATATTTGACAATTTGACAAAAAAAATAAAATTTAAACAATAAATATATCAAATAAATTTCTAGAAGAATTTAAAAGTCATTAGAAATTAATACACATAACCAGTGAATTAGGCCCATTTTCTACACATTTAAAATCATGTCATCATCTAAGATAAACTCCTCATGACATGTGACCCTGAGAGTGGATGGAAACATAAACAAGTTATGAGTAGGTAGTCAAACAAGACATAATTCCCATGCAAATGCAATCAAGTCTTTCATGCTCCTCCCGCCTTTACTCCCAAGCCTTAACTGACACACCATCACCATTGCACATTATTCACTAATTATATTACTCCCTTCCCTCCTCCCGCTTCCTTGAAACTCTGAAAAAACTTAAACCGTAGACGGTGAAAAGAAACAGCCGAAACAGTTACATACGCAAGACGAAAACAAGTCCGGTGTATATGGCGGTTAAAAGGATATACACGGTTGTTTTGTGTGCCAGCTCTCAACGTGTGTGCAGGTCAGGCCGGAAGTTTCTCTCCGCACTTTTTGCCCAGCCGGACAAAGTGGGGCTGTTATATTAGTCTTTTTCCATTAATAAATTAGTTTATGTATGTTTTTAAGGTAATTAATCATTATTATTTTTATATAATTCAGGTCGAACTTTTTATTTTTTTGATTATGGGGCTCTAAGTTTATGGAAGCTTGTAGTTTACCAAGTAATTAGTGTGATGGTTTCTTTTCAGAAAGAAGTTTCGTTAGTGTAGAGATGAAAAGTGTATGCTTTTTATATTACATTTTGTTCTAATTTCTTTTATAAATATTTTTTTATTTTTTAAGTATAAAATTGATAAGTAGGAGGTATTTTCAACGACGTGTCAAATTGTGATATTGCTATTAGGTAGTTTTACGAGTCAAACTCATTGGCCCATGTTTCATGAGTAGTTTCACAAGAACCCATCTCTCATGATAATGAATGGTCCACTTAGCATGCATTGCATCTAGGTGATGCTCATGGAGGTGAAGCATGGGCCTTCCCAAGAGGTCACCCATCCTAGTACTACTCTAACTCAAGCATGCTTAACCAGAGAGTTTTCCCCAAGGTTAAGCCCACTTAGCTTGCAACCCCATTTGCAAAACCTTTGGTTGAATCCAATTTTAAATGATCTCTTGGTTTATGCAAGCAACATTAGTGACTAGGAGATAGAGTAGCCTAAATCTACCACATTCTCCCTTATTTATTATATTAAATTGTTAGTCTTTTATTGCAAGAAAACACATTAAAAATTGGATTGTGATCCAATCATGAGAATTTTAGGAGACACAAGTGAGATTGAGGTGGGAGGAAAATCAATCTAGAGTTCATTAAAAATACCCCTAAAACAAGGTTAAGTTTGGTTGGGACTCAAGAGATAGCAGGTAGACATGTACTTCTACACATTTATTTTAGTGGAAGCAAATTGTAAGAGAGTGTGTCATAGTTCAGTTTCTATTTACAAATTCTTGGCTATTAGCAAGCTATGGGCCACATTCAAGGATGAATTTAAATGTTGTCTATACCGTATACATTAATTATAGGCATTTAGTCGTACTTGACTATATTTTCTTTTCATGTAGCTTTTATTGAGATTTATTGTTTTTTAGAAGTCTAAGAAAAGAAGCTTTGTTAAATATGTTTCTAAAAAATAAATAAATATGGATATAATCTTTATGGTAGAATGTGACCTCTCTCCAATTTAATTAGTTATTGTGAGATGATAAAACTTGTTATGAACCTCATCTAATTGATGCTATCAAATTGAAATTAATCATTATAGTTCTAAATAAAAGATATGCTATAAATCTAAATGATTTCTATTCAAAGAACAATATTTAGTGTCTTTCCAAGCTTTATGGGTTTATTACTATTTTTCTTAGTGTACATTTTAAACCAAGGTTTAAGGCTTTTTTGCATTATCCACTTGGATATAAAAATCTTTTAATCATTAGTGTGTGTTTGTGTGTATATAGGAGGAGGACACTGAATAGATTACCAAGAAAAAAACAATAACCATAACATTGAAGGCCACCACTACGAAACAAGCAGCCTCCAAAGAGTTAGCTCTTAACAAGACTAAAACTTAGATAAATTCATATATATGTTACATAGATAAACTCATATATACCAAATAAGTTTTTTCATTGATATAGTTTTATTAAGAGTTCAATAATATATTATATAAATCAGTTATAAAAATGAAATCTAAACCTCAAAACTAACAACTTAATAAAAAAATAAAATCTAAATAACTACTTGTACATCACAACATTTAAATAATCACACTAGATATACCCTTAACCACTAATATTATCATATTCATAAATATTTTTATATAATATTAAATTAACATAATGTTCATTCTTCTAAATCTCTTTACTTCCCAAATAAACTTCCTCAAAACTTAAAATATATGCACACATAAACTCAAAGTGAAGAATTACCTCATCCATTCAAAGGGATGAAGCTTGAGATTTCAGCTTTCACCCCAACAATGCGGTGTTAATGCCCATGAATTTTGTCCTTAGCAAAAGAGTTAATCTCAAGCAACTTATTGTTATGGCAATGGGCAGATACCTGCTTCTGGTACAGCTGAATTTCATCTCTGGAATTCTATTTCTCAAATGCACCTGCCAAAGCAAAATCCATAGCTAGAAATAGATAATTTTACCAGTTAACCAACATTACACTGACATTACGGACAGAAAATAGAAGCGCCAAAACTAGGTTAGACCCACGTAGCAAAGCTTGTTATTTAATGCACGAACCTACAATCGGCGTGGAGCAACCGCAAGATGGGGAGTGGGACATATACGGCATAAAATAAGGAATCCTTACGCGTAGAGGATGCCTTTGCCTTTCTTTTGTAATCAACTTTAAAATAATGTCGCTCTCACCTGCAACTAATATAACTACATAGATGTACCCCAGTCTGCAGCTAAAACGAAGCCGTCATAGCTGTAGTCAAAAGCCGCATAATTCCCATACAAATGCAATCACACTTTCCACCACATAGCAATCAAAGTCTTTCACAGTAAACACAAGAACGTCCACACCCACAACAGTCGGACAGTCGTGCACTTCCCTTGACTGATCCCTTCACCCTCCTCATCGTCTCTTGCCTTCACTCAGAAGCCATGACTGACACCCAGAGACCCATTTCACGGATATATGATCGTCTGTAACATTTGATAAAATTACATGTTCCATTGTAGATAAAATTCAATGTTCCCCTGCGCTCCATCTCAATGTTTCCCCACACCCAAGTAGAAGAAAAAAATCGATGGAACAGCAGCCCGAGGGTGATTTTAGTGTTTCACCTCTCCACCCGGAGCAATGCTTTGCGGTGATCGAGCAGCTCATAGCGATTCTGTTAATCAGTTGCTCCAAAATCAAGGTCTTCGTAGGCCGCTGGCAAATAATCCGCACCCGGCTAGATGCACTAAAGGCCTGCATAACCGACGTGTCGGAGTCCCCGCACTGGAGCGAGAACGAGCTCTTGACCGACCTCCTACCCGGCGTGCATGCAACTCTGCTGCAGACCCGGGAGCTGACCCAGCGCTGCAGCGACGGGTCCTTCGGCGGGAAGCTTTTAATGCAGAGCGACCTGGACGTCGTGGCGGCGAAGCTCAACCTCCACGCACACGACCTCGACTTGTTGATTAAAACGGGCGTTTTGAAGCAAAGCAATGCAATTGTGTTGGCCCGCCCTGGCCCTGGTGCCGGGCGGGAGGAAGTCTCCCTGTTCGCCCGGGACCTTTTCGCCAGGGTACAGATCGGCCACACTGACTTCAAGCGCAAGGCTCTTGAGTCCCTCATACAGCTCCTTTCTGAGGACCCTAAAAACGCAGTTTTGGTTGCCCGGGAAGGCGACATGGCCTGCCTTGTGCACATTCTTGATTCTTCCAATGTGTTGAAAGAGCTGGCGGTTGAGGCCGTCGCGGTGCTGGCGCAGACTGACGGGTGCCGCCACGGGTTAGTTGTTGAAGGTGCGCTTGGCCCGCTAGTCCGGATGTTGGAAAGCGGCGGGTCGGCGTGTAAAGAGAAGGCGGCACTTGCTATCGAGGGGCTCACTCGGGACGGGGAAAATGCCTGGGCGCTTGCTGCGTACGGTGGGGTTTCAGTGCTTATTGAGGTGTGCCGGTCCGGTGCGGCAGCCGTCCTGGCGCCCGCTGCTGGCGCACTGAGAAATGCCGCGGGTGTGCAGGAGATTAGACGGGCCATGGCGGACGAAGGGGCGATTCCTGTATTGCTTAATCTGGCGGTCTCGGATTCGATCCCTGTTCAGGAGAGCGCGATTGAATGTTTGCATGCGTTGGCTTCTAATGATGAAAAAATGCGGCAGATGATTGCTGGAGAGGGCGGAATTCAGTCACTTTTAGGGCTGCTGTCCGAACCGGCCACGCCCAAATCGCAAGTATGTTTTTTTTTTAACAAAATATGTTGTTGTATTTAAGTTATATCTCTTTATTAATTTTTATAAAAAATCTTCCCCTTCTTTCTGGCAAATTGTTCAGTATTTTTTTTTTCTCGATTCACTAACTAGGGAATTTTTAAAGTTTTCATGTAAAATATGTTGAAAGATCAATCCACTCTCCGACTTCAAAGGGGGATAGTTCAGTGGTAGAGAGACTCAACATACTAATAGATTGGGAATTTACTAAATTATATTCACCCTTTAGTACGTTATATGTATGTTTTCATCATTCGAAATGGGTTCAGAGAACAATTCCGTCTCCAGACTTCAAAGTAACTGATCTATGGTAGAGCGCCCCAGCTTGCTAATATGTGCACTACATCGTAAACAACTTTGTAAATACTTTGAATATTTGGATCTGAAATATGTTGAAGAGTAATCCATGACTGGAAAGTCGCTTTAGATCAGTGGTAAGATACCCGAACTTGCCAGTAGAATCTCCAATATTTGCAGGTTGTCATCTAAAAAAGTTGGAAGAACAACTGATGCTCTGGGATTCAAGTTATTGATTAGTAATTTAATAGGTTAACAAATTCGTAAATTGATTGGAAGATTTTGTCCAAAAATGTTGGAGAAACAATCTACAATCAGAAATGCAAGGGGGCTGTGGATCAGCTACAGAGCATCCCAACATACTGATAAATTTGCTGTTTGCCATTTATTTATTTGCAATTCTCTTATTAAAATGCTGAATGAACAATCCACACCACTCACTGCAATGGGGCTAACGTTCAACAAAATCCACTCTCCCAACTGCAAAGGGGCAGTAGAACAATGGTAGAGTGGTTCGGTGTATGCTAATAGGTTTGAGTCCTAGCTGATCCATGAAAAATAATAAACTGGACACCATAGAATCTGCAGTACTCCTAGCCCCAATTCTAACCTTATTATTCCCTAATATTTTTTGCCCTTGTGAATATGCTACATCTTATCTTTATTAATTATTTTTTTGTCAGTTGGCTAATTTGTAATATTTATTTTTGTCATGTACCATATCTTTTACACATAAATTATTTTCATGTATTCATCTAAAATGCACATCAGACCAAACTATCTGCAGCACTCACATCTACAGATCTAAGTTTATTATTTCCTAATAACTATTGAATCTCATGAATCTTTTGAACAATTGTATTCTTATTAATTGGATGGGTATCCTTCACTACCAAAGGATATGAAACTTTTGGCATATATTACCAGAAGGACAAAATATCAATATGTCTACTATCCTAGTTGGAGAGCCCAAATTCACAGACAGGATGATTATATAGTTCATATTTTTTCAAATTGTTAGGATTTAACAAATATTAAGATCATTAGATTCACTCATTTAGTGAACTTTTGTACATCTAATTCTTAGGGAAACTATTTTTAGTGGCATATCATTAGTCAATATATTAACTGTCATCAAACTTTTCATACATTAGACTGGCCATTTTTTAAATGTTTCGTAAGAATGATCGTGAATCCTAACTCTGAAGGGGGGACTCGAAAATAAATAGATCAAAAACATAAAATCCAGAAAAATCTCAATACAGTTTTCTTGTGGAAACCTAAAAGACAATAAATTTTTCAAATTCTATTCATAAAAAGTTTTCATTTAAAATGCCAAAGAGTTCATGGGAGCAAAACCCATTTAGAATTCGACTATAGTTTTCATTCAAAAGTTAGATTAACTAAAAGTTAAAAATTATTCACCAAGATTTAATATAAACTGAAGAACTTCATAGTTTTGAAGTTTTAATGCCTGCACAGCTTCAGTAAGTCTTAATTTATTGGCCAAATCGTAAAACAGTAAATGTAATATATCATACCGGTAAACTCTATGCTTTTCTTAAATTTTTGGCAAAAAGTTTGGTCAAATATTCTGTAGTTGTTAATCTTTCTAACCCAAAAGATTTTCCATGAATGCAGGAATTGATTATCAGAGCAATCAACAGCCTTTCTGCCTCCCTTACTGCTGCCAAGACCCTGATTTCTGCATCTGGTTTTCTCAAACAGCTTGCCTCAGTTTTGAAAAATGGGCACTCTACAGTACAACAATTGGCAGCATCAGCCATCTGCAATTTATCCTTCAATAAGGAGACGAAGAGGGCATTGGGTGAGGCTGGGTGCATTCCTCCACTTGTCAAAATGCTTGAATCCAAGCCCAGTACTTCTCAGGAGATGGCTGCACAGGCGCTCTCTTCATTGCTGGTTGTGGAGACTAATAGGAGGGAATTTGTCAAGGATGACAAGAGTGTTGCACGGCTGGTGCAATTGCTAGATCCAAGGAATCAAACTGTGGCTAAAAAGTTCCCACTTTCAGCCCTACTGGCTCTTTCTACCAGCAAGAGTTGCAGGAAGAAGATTGCCATGGCTGGAGCATGTCAGCATCTGCAGAAGCTTGCAGAGATGGAGGTCACTGGGGCAAAGAAGATTCTTCAGAGAATTGCAGGAAGCCGGCTCCGCAACATCTTCAGCAGGAGATGGAGAGACTAATTTAAATTTAATTGATCAGGTACACCATCCACCATCCTAATTTGCTTCCCCTATAACCAATTCAATTGAACTCAGATAATGCTACTTCCCTCATTCATTGGCACCTTTGTAAGTCCCACCTGCAATTACCCTTGTGGAAATCAAGCCTCCTCAAGCCTCAGTGTTTTATGCATATCCAGGACGTGGGCTTTGCCCTCACAATATATTGTTTTTATGTTTTTTTCCTCATTGACCAACATTTTCAGCACACCTGGTATTGCTTTTGTGTAAACTATGCCCTCATAGTGGTATCAGAGTATTTGAGATTCCATACAAGAGGTATCAGAACATTTGCTTTCCTTACAAGTTACAAGTGCTATTGGAAGTTTGGAACATTTGGGTTTCCGTACATTTAGTCTCCAGGATGTGGGTTTTGTCTTCCTCGTATTTATTGTTATATTCTATAAAAACTCTAATTGCTTAACTTGGGCCTTTGTTCTCATTCGCCATTAGGTCATCAAATTACCCTCTCCTCAATAACAGACACCGAGTATGTTGATTAATTTCTTTGTATCAGTCTGCAACATTCATACAGCTCCATTCCCAAGGCAGGAGTTGTTATCGGGCATTCAGACTTTATGATCATATTTACTAAGCTTATAATATATCTTATTCAGATGTTTTGGCATAGTTTGGTATGAATTGCAATCTATGACAAACTTGGGCGAGGAACCATTGTCAGGAGTGGTCTTGATCCAAGAAGTTCTCTTGTATACAAATTCATATCATATATATTGTTCAGTCCATATGCTTGGTCTGACTGGATGGGCAGCTGGTTCAGTATAACATATTTTTTTCACAATGTAATGAGGGCATTATGCTTAAAGTGTGTTTAATATTATTAGTATACTTGTGCAGTCACTTCAATAATCAAATAATATGTAAATGGTTTTCAGACCAATTTTGTTCATAATATCAGTGGTCAATATAGGGATTTTGTCGTGTTCAAGTCCTCCTTGTATGGAGTGAAATAACTATACAATTTACTGATTTTATTTGTAGCAGCCAATTGTTCATTCAGTGAACTGCCTCGTCTTCCATTGTTCTTGACTCTGAAAACAATGGAAGTACAGCTATGTATTCTTTCCCATTTATCATGCATACACAAGCAGCATGTTGTAATTGCATTTTTCTTCATTCACAAGACTATAGCATAACTAAATAATTTCAGAATGCTTGTTATTATGGATGTGTAAAGTGTGGCAGAACAATACGGTAAGGAACCAGTGACCTATGTGAGAAAGTTTAATTAAATTGGTTTCATAATGTTTTGTTACAATAAATATGCAAGCTCGACAGCATTTGTGGGTATAGGTAGTGGAAGACTATTTTTCTAATTGTTTTGACAAATATTCAAAAAGTAGATCCAATCGATTGGGAAATTCCTCAAAGTCAATGGCTAATTTGCAAAGAAGTTACAAGCATTAATATTTCACATTTTATCAGATATAAAAGATAAAACAAATTATGCTATATTTTCGATTTCTTTCAAGTTTTAGGGTAAGCTGCATAATTTGTAATTCTGAACATTTATATTAATCCCTTAAAAAGTAGGAGACATCCGATGTAATGAAAACCTTCATATGCCTATATTGATTATATGAAACCAGTATAGGGAAGATTAGAATGAGAAGAATGATGATGAAATTACATGCATACCACAAAATATAAATATTGAAGATCTAAGCCAGTATGCTGTACCACACAAATGAAGAAAATGGATGCAGAACGTTCTGTAGGGTAGGGGAACCAAAGGCAATACATGGAACCTAAGCATCCAGATCTAGGTCACATATCTCTATACAATGAAGACATGTAAGAGGGCAAAGCATATTTGGGAACCAGGTTCAGTCGGTAAGGCCTAGACACACCCAGATGTAACATGCATGTGTGTTGATTCATAGATTTCATTATTATGAAGAAATGGCAGAAGATAATTCAATCTGGGAACCAAAATCAATAGATCAATGCTAAACACTAAAACGTAACATACTTTTACTGGTAATTCATACATTTACATATAATGAAACACATGTTATAAGCTAATTCTAGTTGGGAATCATAGCTAAATAATCAGCTTTAAATGCCAAGATGTAACATGAATGTCGCCTATGATTTTTTTATATTGAAGAACACGTTGACAGGGTCAATCAAACATGGCTTGACACTCTATTCTGATATGTATGGCTGGTATTTCATGAATCTCAATCTAATAAATTGTATTTATATTGATAATCAGTTTGAATCAATTAGCTCAACAGGCATGGTTGGTGCTAAATAAATCTCAATCCAATAAACCGTATGTATATTTAGAACCAGAGCGAATCAATCAACCAAACAGGCATGGTTGGTACTTAATAAATACAATATTAGAAATTAGAGATAATCTTAAGATGATTGATTTGGACGGTCTTGGTGCATGCGCCACCACTCTAGACCACTATCACCAGATTCAATTAAGTCGACAGGCATGGTTGGTAATTCATATATAACAACGTGAGATATCAGTGATTATAGTAAAGATGTTTGGTCTAGACATTAGTCTTAAACTAGTTGATGTGTTGCCATTTTAGACGACCAGTGATGCCCTAGGGCTCCTTAGCTCTTGACTTTTAATTGCTGGTCTGTTTTCTCACCATTTCTTCTTTCTATGGTGGATAGCTGTTGGCATTCAGTTTCATTCTAAATGTACAAGAAAAAAAGTTCTTAAAGTTTTATTGTAACCTACTCTAGAAGGAGATTCTATAGGAGGCCTAGTGTAAAGTAGCATTATATTAATCTATGTTTAAGACAAGAAATTGATGTTTGTCAATTTCAAAACAAACAAATCGATTCATCCGGCAGCTTAGGTTCCGTGTATGTTTTAGATTCCGTATCAGGAAATGGGCCAGGGAAGACAGAGACAGATCATTGTCTTAACTTCATGTTGAATTTTCTGATTGGATAGGACAAAGGATAAGACAGATTATTCGTTGAGTAGTTTGGAACACTTAAGTGTAATCCGTTTGAGGTTGGAAAAGACAGATTATTCGATGAATAGATTGGAAAACTTCAGTATAATGCGTTTGAGATTGGAATAAACTTATTATTGAGAAAGTTGTGCTTTCACTTTCCTTTATGCGCTTGAAAGCTGGCAGAGATACTGCAGATACCATCAACCCTACCCACCATTACATAATAGAGGGTCAATGGAAATGACCAACTCCTAAATTACCTAACAGGTCACAGTCAAATTCTAGTTTGCATGCTGCTGGTGAATCGTTGCTAGTGGACGAGGTTGGATGCAAGTTTTGCTTTCATTTCACACCTTAAACATGAGCTCATGTTTATTAAGATACTAGTTTGAGCTCTACTTTGTAGAATACTCACAATAGAGAATACCTAAAATTGGTTAAAGCATAGTTTACATACTCGGAATCGGAGAGTACTCAGCAAGTCGAAAAATTTTGACTCGGGAAAAACTCGGCAAATGTGTGTAGATATTTATGTATGTGTATACTCAAGACTGCACTGTGCACACATACATATCTGTAAGCATACACAGGATGCCAAGTTTGCATGCATATACACACAAAGACATATTTATATACACACAAACATGCCAAATTTGTGGGTTTTTTGCGAACTACTGGCGATTACTCAATAATTTGCAGGAGAAAATCCATCTGCATATTTCCCGATAGTAAAAGCAGAAATTACATGGCATGCAAATTTTTTGGAGATTACTTGGCTACTCGGAGAGTATGTAAACTATGGGTTAAAAAGAGAGATGATCTCAGTAATCCAGAGCTTACACCTAATTGTAGGAGGAACCACTCCAGTTCTGCTAGGTTCCCCATTGTATAACTCAATATGAAGCTTTGAGCTACCCAAATGAGAGAACCAAACCAGCTCTAAAGAATGAATATATTCAGTAGACTCCCCGTTGTATAACCTAATATGGAGGTTTGTGCTACCCAAATGGGGGCAACAGATGAAATTTTGATTACTAGTTGATGAAGTTGGGTGTAAATCTTAGGTTAGTTTTAATATCACTGAACTTGATTAATTGCAAGCATATACCTTCTCAGATTTGGACATGATAATTATTATTTTTTGAGCTGGTAAAGATCATGGCTCATATGATAGTGCACACTCATTATAACACCTTAGATTTGAGCTATAGTACAAAAGAATATTATTTTGGATTTTACTTAGAATTGTTAAAGAAAACTATCTAAGCTGACATACTAATGACACGAGGAATCATCTGAACCATCTCAAGCCCATGTTCTAAATTGTACTTTTGGAAAAAGATTTGTTTTACCTCATTAGGAATACTTTAATGTACAAGAAGGTTTACCCTACTTAACTAGGTATCCCTTTACATACCGAACAAGAAGATTTACCTTACCTAACCGGGTATTCTTATCTACAAAATAGATCTCTAGAAAAGAAAATCTGTACATATACCAGACTACCCTTCTCATGTTTATCGAACATTCACATGCCCTTCAAAGACCTAAAAGGAAAGTCGGTTGCTTTTGTGGTCTTTTAAAGCCTCAATTTCCACAAAGAAAAAGTGTAGTCCATCACATTATCAGTAGAGCCCCGCCACACTTTTCCCCCATTAGAGTTGACTAAACATTTCAACAATTAAAAAATGGGTATGCAGCATTAAATTGAGGCACTGATTTAGCATAAAGAGGATAGGAGAGCACATGGCTGCCAAATAATTCATCCTGGTCAAATGGTCCCAAACTACTTTTAGCACATGCAAAGGGTCCCCCACTATTTAGTAGCCTACAACTTCAATAAAAAATGTTTTTTCTGGGTAGTCTCTAGTGATGTGGGCAGCAATATATTTTTGGCATTTTACTTAAATACTAAGAAAAAGGAAGACCAGAATATTAGTTCCACTGTAAAACAGTGTACCCAACAAATCAAAGAAAAAGAAAAAAAAAAATGAGTATTTACTTTGCCAACTGTAAGGGTGAAGGGACTGTTAACTTTCTTTGAAGTGGGTATTACGCTTGGATGACTAATTTAACTCTGCAGCCTGAATTGTGGAAGAATTTACCAGCGAGGAACGGGGAAAAAGAAGGTTCTAGAACACGGTAAAAGTGCTTGGGTATCTTTGGGAAATTGAAAAAATTAACTGTTTGTTTTATGCCTTTTGTGGAAAGGCCTCGGGAAAGGTAAACTTTTGGGAGCATTGGTTACATTACAAGGGACAAGTAACTCTGTATTCGTAACCACCATACGAATAGAAAGGGGAGTTTGGACCACATTACAAGGGACAACTAACTCTGTATTCCCTAAGAGTACGAGGAAACGTGACTTGAAAAACACATTTCAATACAAATACTTTACAGCTCGTAGAGTCTTCAAGTGCATTGTTTGACTTCATATCTGTTTTGTGCTAGTTTGGAAAAGAATAAATTCAAGAATTTGCGTGTACTCCTTTCACGCGTTTACTTGACCCCACTTAACTTGGGGTTGGTACTAGGATGAAAAGTATGGAGTAGTTAGGGTTCGAACATGTGACGTTCAAAACTACATTTAATGGGTTTTATCATGAATTTCAAAATAGGTTGGAGGGTTAATTTACTTTTCATGAAGTGTTCGTAATTCTAGGAGGTGCAAGGAATGCATCAATAGGAAATTTTAAGGAAAGGAATGTCATTGTCTTCTCCCTCTATTTAATCATTTTTATCCTCTTCTTTAATTCTTTCAATACTTTTTACAAGTCAAAAGTATCTATTTTACTTGAAAAAAAAGGACACGCAACTAGAGAATAATTAGACGCCTATAAAGATAGGTACTACAAAATACTTTTCAATGTCATTTTGTAATGAAATATATGAAATATCAAGTCATGTCAACATCTACAAATATTATCCACCCACATAACTTAAAACAACTAGAGGCCCTACCCTAAGCTTCTAATTATCCTACAAATTTCAAATCACTCCCAATTTTTTACAAGAGCTTACTTGGCAAGTTCTCTGCTTATAACTAAGGTTGACATCATCAAATATGATGCCACATCAGCATGCATTTTTGTCAAGGTGTCAAAAAGGCCCCAAAAAATAGTGAGACCAATTCTCATGCATTACATCATGAGTAGTTGAGCGCTGATGTGGTATCACATGATTGGTTGCTTTTTAGATCAAAAGCATACATTTTGTTTAATTATGGGTAGTCAAATCACAACTATTGGACATTATATAAACGACTATTGGGTATTAACTTATTGGAACGACTATTGGGCCCTCTCCCCTATATCTACATCTAGAAACTATAAAAATGCCCATTAGTATTTTAGCAAGCCATTCCAAGCCACAAATAATAATATTAACATTATACTTTTGACTACTAATGTGACATACCAAAACCAACAAAGCTAATAAACAAATGAGTCAAATAAGTTCACATTTAAAAAAATAACCACCAATTTTATTGAATTTGACACATAGTGATCAAATAACATCTCAAAATGATCTAGCATTTAAACTAAGTGACCTCACGACACTATCATAAAGTAGTATATACCCCTAAATATTTATTGAATTAAAGTCCATACTAAAAATTCCTAATTTCCATAGGAAGAAACATAACAACCTCAAAAACTTAGAGGTCACTAATGTACTATGAACTAAATCTCCTTCAAGCTTTCCATTGAAATTATCTTATTGTGGTAAGTGGTGAAAGGAATTAGAGCTTTAAAATAATTAGTAAAACTTACAAGGGCTTCAAATGAAGATTAAAAACTTCAATCATTTTCTAATTTCAAGAGTAATCTATTATGGTTCATTTTTCTTCCTTATAAATGAATCTTATACAAGAACACATCATTTTTTTTATACATGCTCATAGTTATTGACTTTCAAAGATAAGATGAACTTCTCAATTCAGTTGCAAATACATTAGGCATGAGACTTTTAAAAATACAAAGTAATTAAGTTTTAGGAAAATATTCTACCAAACCTACATATGAAGATCTATTGAAAAAAGTGAGTTAAGTCTTGTGGTCCTATGGAGAGTACATGCATCAATTTTATGTGAAGATCAATAAATACACTTGTATTTTGTAAACAAAATAAACAAATTAACTTATCTAAAGTTGTTGCGAACTCTCAATACCCCAACATTAGCTAGGGTTGAAATTACTCTTCCTATACAATCACTATGTAATTTTTTAAAATTTTAAATTTGCGGTTTGAAATGCAACACATTGCATATGAACACATTTAAGATATCTACAATAATTATGTATTATTCGACCTCGTTCCACAAAGCAATCAAATTAAATTTTGTTTGTCACACAAGAACTTTTTTATGCAAATAATTTATTTGTGAAGTGTAAGGAGAACACAAAGACTAGTGAGGAGTGCCTATGGGACCTTCTTTACTTAGAAATTATACAAGAGAATTTAAATTATTTTTAGTATGGTAAATATTTATTACTATAAATAATGTGTTTGTTTTCCACTCTTATTAAGTAGGTAGTTTGTAATTTACCTAGTGCTTGGAGGGTTACTCCTCAAAGTGTTTTTCCTAAAATGCAAATAGAGTTTTTGGGGGCCTATTTTGGTAAGATTGAAGATGAACTAATAGGAACATTTCTTCTTTAATGCAACTAATGTTTTGAACAACAACTATGGAAAAAAGTTTCATATTTTCTATCAACTGAAAAATGAATAGGGGTCCAAACCTTAATGATTAATTGTTGCATAGGTGACAAAGTATAGTAGAATAGAAAGTAAAAATGCTCTTGTAGACACCTAAAATTTGATCATACCTTGACCACACTTGACTTTACCCTATCTTAGCTATTATTTAATTAATTAATTTATCCTTCCACATCACCCTTTTTCAATAATTAATTAAATAATTTAATTTTTATTAATTAATTATTGAGAGTCACATGACTAACTAAGACCTTGTCTAGATTCATTGAACCTACACACTTGGCACAAAAGTCAAACTAACTTTGCATCTCATCCATCCATTTCATAATACATCTCCAAATTTCAACCATTCAGATAAGGATGTTGCCCTAATCAAATCATAAACCTAGCCCTTATCCTTCATGTGATACTTGTCATATAACTACAACTTTTGA
The DNA here is from genome assembly GCA_007258455.2 of Sequoia sempervirens. NCBI lineage: Eukaryota > Viridiplantae > Streptophyta > Pinopsida > Cupressales > Cupressaceae > Sequoia > Sequoia sempervirens. Next base: position 553,622,904 of record VDFB02270651.1, read on the forward strand.
TCCAAACCCTATCCTCATTCAATCCTAGCCATCCATTAACTAATCTAGGCCCTTGATTTTCCTCTTGGAAATTCTATAAATGAGAGGCCTCTCATCCCATTTGAGCATCTTCTATCTTCATATCCTTATGCTGCCCAAATTTCTATTATATTCACCATTATCATATCCTCATGCTGTCCATTTGATCTTTCATTATATCAATCCTATCATCACATTATTGGTTTCATAAGCAACTACATTCCTCCATCAACACATCAAAAGATAAAATCAAGTGGAGCTAGGGTGCACTCTATTTCAAGCTCAATTTGAGGATAAATAAGGGTTTTAGGTGAAGGTATTGTGTGTGTATTGCATCATCTTTTATGTTATTTACCTTTAATCTTTTCTCATCTTCAAATTTAAGCAAAAAACATAGAGTTGATTACTTCTCCATTACAACTCATTAGTCAAGATAAGATTGAAGAAAATATGACTCACATACATTATTTTGTTAAATGACATCAAGAAGAAACAATGTTGTGCACCTTTCTATGGTGAAAAGTAATTAAAGATTTTTAGATATGCATAAAAAGAAAATTATAGGAGACTCTTCATGTGCCTTGCAATGGAAAACAACACTAGGAGAAGAAATATGGATGTTTGGAGACTATAAGAAACAAATGCCAAATTTAGCAATCTTGCCACATACATAAGACTTTAATCAAAATTTCAGAAAGAATTTTTCTTTGTAGTTACATAAACCTGATACTTTAAGGTTAGACTTGCCAACCACAATAATGTCTAGAATTAATTCTATAAAGATGTTGCATGATTACAAATTGATGCAAACACAAAGATTCTAGCTTTATTTGTATGTGGGAAGATGATCTCTCAAATGTAACACCTCTATTTTTGTTGAAGTAACATAGCTACATGGTTTTAGAGGAAAATGTCATAATATCAAAAGAATATTGGTACCTATTTGTACCATTGAGTCCTAAACAAGTAACCAACCATGTGAGAAGATGTACCCATCTTGAAAACCAAGTTGTTTGTCACTTATTCAACATAATATTTTAATTTTTTTTATCATTTTGTTTCATGCCAATCCCTTGTCTTGTGATGTTGGTGTTTAAAGTGCAAGAGCTTGTATAATGACACAAAATTATTAATAAATATGTTGTACAATGTAATAATTTTAACATATGAAGATGGTTCAATCTCTACAATTCTTTCTATGAGAAAATAACTTCTCCAACCATTTCATTTATAACATCAACAATAGTTGGTATCCATTCAATTCTAACTTAAAAATTCTATTTGGAAAATTAGCACAAAATAACCTCAAGGACAGCAAAAATAAACAAGAAAATAAATATAAATTTTATTTCACAGTTCAAGATATCCCTTCAAGAACAAGAGTTTATGAAGAAGAATGTAATAATTTTAACAAATGAAGATGGTTTGATCTAGATTATTCTCTCTATGAAAAAATAAATTCTCCAACCATTGCATTTACAACATCAACAATAGTTGGTATCCATTCAATTCTAACTTAATAATTCTATCTGGAAAATTATCACAAAAATAACCTCAAGAATAAGAAAAATAAAATAAACAAAAATTTAAAATGAGAAAATAAATGTAAAATTCATTTCATAGTTTAGGATATCTCTTCATGAAGAAACAAATAGGCATGTAAAAATAGGTATTACAATAATACTATAAATAAAAACAACCATAAATAAAATTGCATAACCGATACCTTCAATTAATAAATAACAACATAATTTTTTTGGAATGAAATAAAACACAACAAAAAATTAACCAACCATGTACAAATTCCCCAAAAATCTCACTGAAACCATGACAAGTGACTTACCTTAAGATTCTACACAAATTATGTCATGTTTTCAACCTTGTCAATGAGAAAAGATGGGAAAAATTTGTAGAAAAATATTATGAAACCCTACCAAAGTAGAAATTTTATAAAAATGAGACAAAACAAGACAATCTCCCTACAACTAGTACTTCAATCTATTCACAATAGAAAAAAAAGTAAATATAGAAATATCAAGATTTTAGAGCTAGTAGATTCTTGAGCTCGAGGAAAAAATTTTGCAACCTTTTAAACAAGAATATTAGTTGTGAGTCAAAATTTATTTACAAGGATGAGGTGAGGAATGTTTCAATTGCCTGAAAGTTGGCTTTTTTGGCAATAGATAACTTTCTGAGCTAAAGATGCTATAATATGTAGCCTATCGACTAAATCCATTTGGTCATACAATGAAGACCTCTGTTCACAACAACAAGAAAGTAATACCCAGACGAAACCATACCATGGTGGGTGGATCCGTCAAATTGACTAAATAGTTGCCACTTCCTTTGGACAACATTCATTGGTTCTTCAACTATGTGTAGGTGGTGAAATGACATAGACATGAAAATGAAGGTTGGGGTGTGGTTGCCTTGAAAGAGAGAAGTGGACAATGAATTTGGAGCCATACTTGATCTCCCTTATTGAAATGGAAGTAATGGTTGTCCTTTTAGAGTCACTATTAGAATGGAGGTCATAATGAAGGTACACTTAAACTTGAAGTTCAATGGGAAATGTAATGCCATAGAAATAATATCCAAAATTAGATTTTCTTTTACCCACTTTGATCCATTCATCTTGAAGAATATTTTGTAGTAGAGCGGTACATTCTCAGTAGTCTTGTAGGAGCCAAGGCTTGGAACCAAATTTTCATCGCTTCTATGGGTTTTAGAGGAACACGCTTAGGGAAGGTACTCATATAATTATCAACCAATAGTTCCTTTCTTGGTACTATTGATTATGAGGACTTTGCCAGCGGGGAGTATGATTATGTATCGTTCATCACCATAGGGTTGGTTATGGGTAAAAGCACAAAGCTGTGTCACACTTTATAAAGGAAATGGCCAACACTGATCCAACTTTTAAACTTGAATCACTAAAAAGTGGCATATATGTTTTGAATTTTGAAATGATGTAAACTAGTAAAATATGTATTTTTTAGTATATTTTATGTTTGTAGTTTTTTAAAAAAATTAAAAAATTATTTTAAACTAGTTTTTAATAATTAACACTATAATTTAGTTGCTGATAAAATGCTGAAAAATGAAGTTGCATCAGACGTCAAACTTTTTATAGTAAATTTTATTACATCAAACTTTTTATAGTAATTTTTTTTTTTCTTTCAAATTTTTTGTGTATATTTATAACTTGAAACTTTAGTGCATGGATATATTTTTTTTCCAATTTTGATAAATATATATTTTTAAATAAATATTAAAATGTGCGCGAAACAAAATGTAGTTGTTTCCATTGGACGCCAACTTTCATATTAAATATTTATCTAAAATGGAAAAAAAATTATACCATCTTGAAATATATTCCTTTATCTAGTGCATCATATTTTTTTTATTTTTTTTAAATAAATTTTAGTATTTTTCCTTGGTATGGTAATCAAGCTAATATTTTGTGTTGATAACCTACTTTTAGTAAAAATATAAAATATAAATAATAATAATAATTAAACTATTAAAATTAATATATTTTTGAAAACTAAACTTATGGATCTACAAAAGGGTATTTTTATGTTTTTAAAAAAAATGTTATTTACATTAGTAGGAGTTATTGAAACTTTAAGTTTTTCAAATAATTTTATTTTTTTGGTAAATTGGACTCAAAGTGGTGCTCCATATATTTTTAGCCAATAATTTTTGTTGAAAAAGTTGTGGAAGTATCTAACTTAGCTAGAATGAATCTTACTAGATCATATGTTTCACCAAAATTGATTTTTAGTTAGAAATACTTAAATTCAGTTGTGCTAATAAGTTGGATGAAAGTGTGACACAACTTTGTGCTTTTACCCTTATGTCCTCCATTACCCACACTAGATTTGAAGATGCGATATCCATTCTCTCACAAGTCTTGAGCGCCCCCATAAAAATATAATTAAATGTGGTTTCTTAAGGCTTCATTGGGCACTCCTCCATAAATGAGAATAACCCTCCTTAACAGAATCAACAAATGAGATAGATAGAGAATAGGTCTACATGCTAATGCCAAGCATGGTAGGGAAAGTTTAAAGCACGTGGTTATTGCTATAGTCAAGAAGAATTGAATCCTTGTTGGCAAATATGAAGACTTTTCATTCATAATATAGATGTGTGAATAGGTGCATGAGACAAGATATTTGTGGCCTTTGAAATGAAAACATTGGTTTCTAGTGACCTAAAGATAGTTTAAGCGAAAGTTAAAAATATTTATAGGCGTGAGATGGGTTTACCAAAATTTTGATACATTTGTGTTGGGATTAACATTTATGAGATCCAAATTAGATCATTGCATCTATTTTAATATGAATAATAATCATTCCCTTACTATTTTATTACATGTTGATGATATTCTATTTTTGTTTATGAAAAGGGTATGATTTATGAAGTCTATTTTTAATTCTTAGCATAGTTTGAGATGAAGGAATTAGGGGTGGATAGGTTCATTGAACACTTTTGAAGACTGAGAGGGGGGTGAATCAGTCTACACAAAAATTAATTTGTTTCAGAACTTGAAATTTTTGGCATAACTCAAACTCCTTTAGCAGATAGAGATATAACTTTAAGCAAATCAACAACAAAGAATAATATAGCAATTTGAAACTTTAACACCTTCCTCAAACTTTACCAATGAAAGATATAGCAATAATCAGAACAACAACAAAGAGAAGGAGATAGAGAACACACACATGCACAAAGAGACACAAAATTTATGCGGAAAACCCAATGAGGAAAAAACCACGATGAGAGTTAACTCACAATATAAGGCTCACTGTTAAAGGACTTGCAAGAAGGCTCACTACTTAGAGCAAGATATAAAAAGGACTTACAAAAATGAAGTACCAACCAACTCTAGGAGCAAGATATAGAGGACTTGATGAGATTCACTATCTCAAAGTAGGATACAAAAGATATATAAGAGAATTACAAAGATTGCCAAGACAACTCTCTGTTGACTAAGGCATTCAAGCACAATTTATCTTTCCTTTCACAATATTTAGCACTAGCTTTGATGGATATTCAATACAACTCACTCACTCTCTTTTTTGCTCTTGTACCCTTCTCCATTTAGTTGCATCTGGAATGATCTTGCATTTATATCCATCACAACACTTTGATTCTTCAATTAGGTCATCTAGAAAGAGAATAAACAACAAATTCAACTGGTCGGCCACCAAAGCATGACGCAGTCCTATTCTGAGGATAGAGAGAACCAAAAAATCTTAACACTTCTTTCAATGTGAGCCAAAATGATTTACATGCATGCACATATCAACCTAAGTCAACAACAAGGAAACGTGTGGATGAGATAATGAAGACATAACCAGTTGGCCCATAAACACACTTTCAATTGAGTTTACTTGATGTAGTCCTAAATAGGATATGCCAAGACCCAAATCTATCATGATACATCTTCCATTGTTGGCACAACCCCCCAAGCACATGGCCTCAAGCAAAGGAGCATGTTGTATTGGCCAAATACCCACAAATAACCCAAAAAGCCAACTCAAGACACAATGCAACACCAAAGTGGCCAATTAGCAACATGCAGATCACATAGGGATGTTCCTTGAACATCCAACATCACTTCCATACACTTCTTTCATATTGTCATGCCATCAACAACCACCACAAACCAAAAAGGTACATACAACTCTATTCAAGAAACACAAAATACATAATCAAATGATGTAATATTTGCGGAACAACTTGTGGAACACTTTTGTAGACACTTAAAAGTGTCATGATCAATATCACACACCTGATTCAATTTACTAACAGTATTTCTACCCTGATTCGACTGTTCTTGTCTATTTAATTAAATAATGCTAATTGTTTAATTAAATTTATCATTTTCTTCTATTAATCGGGTAATTAATATTGTTTGATTAATTCACCCCTTTCATGCTAATTTTCATCCTATTTGATTAAATAATGTAAAAAATTTAATTAAATTTCCTAATTCCTCTCATTTGGTTAAATAATCTTAATTGTTTGATCAAATGTCATAAATCCTTTTTTTTAATTAAATGATCTTAATTATTTAATTAAATCTTAAATTCTCTCCACTTGCATAGTTAAAAAGTTTCTTAATTATTTAATTAACGAATATTTCTAATTCCTCCAATCATTGAAAGAATATTTTCATGAAATATTCATCCAATTTGAATTCAAATATTTCCCTCTAAATGGAAATATCTTTTGCATCTCCCTAAAATCATGGGATTGCAATTGTCTCAAGTAATTTGAGCCCTTGATTAGAATCATTAATCCATGTCAATATTTAATCTCATCCATGGATTTGGTCCTTGATCCATGCCACCTTCTATCTTTCAATTCTATCCATTGATTAACTAATTTGATCCTATCCATTGATTCAACCAAAAATCCTATAAATAATCCCCATTTATATGAGAATATCATCCACAAAGCATTTGAGTAATCATACTATAGCCAATTTCATCCTCATTTTGAGAGCATTTGTCCATTTCCATCAATTTTTCCATTAGAGGCCATCAAAGCTTTACTTCAACAATGGGATTAGGAAAGGGATGAGCATTTCACATCAATTTAGCACTAATCCCCCAATAGGATAAGGTTTGCTTGTGTTAAATTAGGTTTTTCTATATCAATTGAATGTTATTTCATGTTTAATGGTTTCGTAGTTAGCATTTGCAAGAATTTCATTGGGAATATGATCTAATTAGGTTAATTACTTGGTTTCTAAGTTTATTCTTAGGCTAATTAATTTGGTTATATTTCATGTTTACAACTTCAACATATGAGATTGGAACCGAGAGATTGCATAGATGTTGTGAACACATTCACCAAGCTGCAGGACCCGAGACATCAATGTGAAGAAATGCAAAGGGTAAGTGCAAGAAGTTGAGTCCACTTCTAGTGGAAGTGTCATTTTTCAGCTTTAAAATAGGTAGTCAGTCATTTTTAGAATAGGTACCCATTTTAAAGTGGGTACTCATTCCAAAAGGTTTGAAAATCACAATTCATGTTTCTCATTTGGATTTAGGCTTAGAAAAGGCATGGTAACCCAACCCTTAGCCTTAGACCTACAAGTACAAGGTCATGACAATATCAAGAGAAAAAATTGACTGTCAATATGGTTGACGAGGATTTTTTTTAGAATTATTTTATGAAATTAAAACTCATTTTAGATGAGATTGTATAGATTCTAAATATGTATTTTTTTTCCAATTGGATTAATTTTTCTATTTTTCAATTAATTTCTTATGAAATAGGTCTATAAACTTGAATTATTAGGGGTTTTTAGTATTTCAATAACTTTATTAAAATAATTTTTTGAATTTTTTTTTTAACGAAAGCGTACTTTAGAAAATTCTTTTCAATTTGAAAAAAAAATTAAAAAATGATAAGTTTAAGTCATCTTATGCATGACATACACGATGATTTTTCAAAACACCAAATATGGCCAATAAAAAATTAACAAAAAAATATATATTCAATAAAAAAAATACAAAAAAATATGGAAAGCGTGCTTAAGTGAGTTACAAATATTTTCCCAAAAGGATTTAGAAAAATATGATTATTTAGGTCAAAATATGGATGACGTACACATGCATGGTATAGTAAAAAAAAGTGACTTTTAAATATTGTTTTTTAGAAACGCATGTTGAAAATCAATTTGTATCATCTAGGTATTAAAATAAATTACATATTTGGAAACTAGACTCTGAGTAATACATTTTATGATCAATGACTCTTTTCAAGATTCCATCTCTAAGTGCTTCAAATTTTAAGGTCAAATGTGATAAATTCTGAAAATCAAGGAAAACACTTCCACTTTTTAGCCAAAAAGTGGACTCAACTTCTTGCCAACACCCCAAGGCATTTATCGGACCAATCTAGACAATTGCCACACTACGAACTTATTGCAATTCACAGGAATTTCCTCGGTAACATAGGTGATCTAAAAATATAGGAGTGCAACATACACAAAGCACTGACATTGAATACCAAACCACAAGCCTAGAACTGCAATAGCGAAGGAATGCAAAGCATTCTCCCAAATAGACTTCAATGGAACTTCTTGAACCAGAAACATTTGAGAAACTTGCAAAGACCAAAACTTCCTTTTATCAACACATATATTGTCAAAAACATCAGGAGAGAGCATGATACAAACCATAGACCATGAAATTCTTCAACTCTTCTCTTCCTTGATAAGGCATGACATCCATTACAACTATCAATTAGTGTTGACAACAGTTGCCAACAATCTCCATCAATGACAACAACTGCTAACAAGGTTCATCTTGGGGATGGAGGTCAAAATAGATAGATCTAACATAAATCTTTGGCTAAACCAAAGTAAATATGTGAACTCAAATGTTTGAGAGATTCAATATGACAATTTGTAGACCTTTTTATGTTCCTATTTTGGCATGGAAAATTTATCAGTTGAGTGATGTCTAACTTTTTCTAGTGAGATGGATGATATGGCCAAAGTACCTTATGATATTTTTATTGGGAGATTAATATATATTATAATATGTACAAGATTAGAAATCACCCAAGCAATGAGATTAATTAGCTATTTCATGGCTAATCTTAGAGTACATTAGGATGCAATGAAGCGGGTCTTTAAATATTTATGGGGTACCTTTGAGTACTCCATTTTCTATCATGGTAAATATATAAGGGACTAAAACTTATTAACTATTTTTGTATTTATTGATTGTAATTGGTTTAGGGATGTTGATAAAACAAATACCATTGAAAGATGAGTACCTTTGAGCATTAGGTTGTTTGATAGGAATCCTTCCAGTATTGCTTCTTTGATTCTTGATCTGTCTACCATTTCCTTGAGTCTTCCTTTGATTGTCAACCTTGTTAGGAGTCTGTTTTGCTTTTGAGATTTGTCCTTCTTCAAGTCCTAAACCACCTTTATCCTTAGAAGGTTTTTGAAAAGCAATTAACTCATCAAGCATTGCAGTACTTGCTTTGAATTTGTCCTCATGAGCTCTTGCCTTCTCCAAGTCAGACCTTAGGGTTATCACTTCTTGTTCAAGCTTTGTACATTCATCAATCTTGCTCTAGATTTCAACTTTCTGACAATCCTCAATTATTTTCTTTTCTTCCACTTGTACTTTTAGTCTGATGATGTCCTCATTTGCTTTCTTCAACTAATCACTGAATTCTCTATGTCGTTCTTTGAACTTCTTGATTTTCTCTCTTAGTTTCCTGATGCATTCATTTGCTTCTTTTAAGTTCTCCCTTAGAGTTTCTTTCTCATTTTCAATTTTGTCCAAATCTTCAAGGGAAACATGTAGTTCTTCAGTTGTATAGATCTCTTACGGAGGAATAGGACACCTTTTGTCAGCCATGTGTTCAAACTTTAAGATCTTCCTTAAGCTGTTAAAATTTTCCAAAGGAACCAAGCTCTGATACCAATTTTTGAACACCCAAAATACTGAGAGGGGGGTGAATCAATATTATACTAAACCATTTAACTACTAACCATTCAATAATTAAAACATATCTAGCTGCAACTATAAACAAAAACATTAAAGGAATCATAACATCACATGACACAAACACTGAGATTTTTACGTGGAAAACCCAGAATGGGAAAAACCACAATGAGGATTATCTCACAATATATTTAACCGATCATGAAATATTACAGGGGCACACTACTAGGACACACTTTCCTTGAAAGGCTCACAACCTAAAATGATTACAAAAGTAGTGTGGCTCACTACCAAAAGAATGAATTGATGAAACACACCTTCTATGTGCTAAATTTAGTTCCAATTAAGCTTTGGAATACAAAATCTTACATTGGTTTGTAGGTTCACAACAACTACCTACAACTTCGCTCAATATCACATTGTCGTGCTTTACTACTTATGTCTTTCACATATCACATACACACACATGTATATATATTCTTCCTTCAAAAAAATGTTTCATATATATATATATATATATATATACATTGTTACATTTACATACATCGATTAGGTCGACCTAATTGGGTGTATACATAATCAATTAAAAATAGCTTGTCGACTCAAACCAAAACTTCTTTTGTGCTTAGAACAAAATGTGTAGGACATAAATTAGATCGGCCCAGACCTAATAAAGATCACTTTAACATCCACGAAGCATGTCATCACACCACTTATCCATGTCAGCCAAAAGAATATACAAAACCTATATGTCAAACTTCTATCATTTATATATTTCAACCCATTCAACCAAAATCATTGAAAGTTGGTGTACAGATGCACTTGATTGTCCTTAATAACATATTAAAACCACATAGGTCAATCTTCTAACACGAACAATTCTAGACCAAATTATTGGATTAAAATAAACACAAGCACAATATACCGAATAGACAAAAAATGTTACCAAACAATGTTCGCATCAATGACAACACACCAGAGGGCTTCTTCTTCATTTTTCCAACATACTTAGTTTGTATCCAAGGGATATAGTAAAAATTATTATTATGATCTTCTTGTAATTAGAATTATTTCTAACTTAGTATGTGGGGTTTATGAGGTGGGAACACATTATTAAAAATGAGATGTATTATCTAAAACATGAGGGTATTTGAGATTCTAGGCTCTATAAAGAAAATTCATATGACATAGGCTCATCTAAGTTAGAATATTTTTCCATTATTGTTATTATTCTTGAATTGACTCTATTCCTACATAAATACATTGGTCTCTTATGGTTGTAGCTAACTCAACACCTCAAATTTACAAAAAAATGAACATCCATAGAAATGTATAACTTATTGGGTTAATTTTATCTTCATGGAGTTTAAGAAAGCAAATGATAGACCTCAATTATTGTTCATTTATCACCCCTTTACCTATTTAAGATGAAGATGAGTTAATTTATGTAAATTATTTTTTTACAATGTTGTAAAAGTACAAAGGATCTTGTCTACAATTGCTAAATATGAAATCCTTTTCTTATACATATGTGAATCTATTAATTATCCACTTGTTAGGGTCTATAGCTACAAGCTAGTATGTAACATAGAATATGAACTTTAGTGACAAAAAAATGATCTTATATGTTGTATCATCTAGACTTGGTTTCATCTTTGTAATATTATCTATAAAAAATATTTATTATTGTTTAGGAACCTTATTAGGATTACCCTCCTAATTCTTGTGTAGCTCAAAGTACAAAAGATAGGGTCCAATCTTGTCTTATTACTTTATCTTATCTTTGGTTCAATCATAGGGTTGTCATCTTACCTATATTGACATGATCCCTAAGTCTAGATGATATGTCATCCCTTAGGACTAAGGTACCTAATGAGAAAAAGAACCAACACATCATCCTTCAACCTTGCTTAAGGAGTTAAGTCATTTATCCAATAAATTGATTAATCTAAGTTCAGTGCCTAATCCTTAAGCTAATCCACCCAATCCAACATCCTTAATCATATGAATAAAATATTCAAACCCAGTAAAAGGTCCTTGAACCTTTCCACCTAATCATTCCTCTTACTCACCTAATTATTCCTCTAATCTATTTAAACATTCCTCTAATCCATCCTAATCATCATCCTCATCCAATAAAATATAATCTTAATCTATCTCATTATTGATATTTTTAAGATCCTTGATCTAATCCAAATCCCTCATCTCATTCTATCCACATCTAATCAAATCCATTTCAACCATTAACTTTATCTAATCTTTAATCCAACCCTTCCATATAATCACTTATATCCAATCTTCTATCTCAAATTTATAAAAAATTGATACCCTTCATTTATCAAAGACCCTAATCAAATAAATGCTTGCTTGAGAACCTAGTATATCAAGTAGGTAATAAAATGATTCTTTCTTAATAACTTAGCCTATCACAAGTATAGAAATTGAATCCAATCAAAATCATCATCCAAGGTCTTGATTCTTGATCGATCTTCCAAATATTAACCCTTAATCCCCAATCAAATTCTTAGTCAATCCCTTCTTTAAATCCAACCATTTTTTTTTCAAATTCATCAATCTTCATCCTTCAAATAATCATACCAAAGTACTAGGCCATAACCCATAAAAATCCAAATCAAATTTCATCCAAAATCATCAAAATTACTTCCAAGTCTAGAGATTGGCACATTTTCCACCTAATATAGTGTATATATCATACTGTAACACTTTTTTTAAGGTGCATTTTCACAAATAAATGCATCAACATCATAATTCAATGCATCTACACCATACTTCAATGCATTTACACTAAATCAACACATTTGCACCATACTTCAATGCATTCACATTTAATCAATGCATTTGTACCATTTGATGGAGCATCCACTTAGGAGACCATGAAATCCACCCAAAATCAGCTCAAAATCCAACATCAAGTGTCATGCATCCTTGACCTTGATTTGATCCAATCAATACATCCCACCAACTAAAGTCAAACTACGAAACCCCACAAATCCAAACTTCAAAATTATTTTCAAAGATAATCTTAAGGTCCAAGCTTTCGAAATAAAAATTCATCAAACCATCTAAAGTCACATCATATTGTCTCATCAATGATCGTAATCATCAATCCCTTTTTTATGAATCCCCTCATCACAACCATCATAAGGATCATTTCCAAACTAATGATGGTGATAATATCGGTGATACAGATTGATATGAAATAGATCGTCTTGATACCATAATTACTTGCAAGCTCCCCCCAAGCTTCCACTACTCACCCACCATAATCAAACTCATTTTGACCAAGAATTGGCTAGCATAAGCTACCCTATTACTTTTAAACACATATCTATTGGTCACCCTTATAACCTTTGATAAGAGAAATCCACCTGATCTCCCATCCATATCCCAACCCCTATCTTTCTATGAGGTCCCTATTACCTCCACCCCTTATCCAAATCCATTATCTCATTATCCACCCATCCATAAATATAATCCTCCATCTAATCTTAAATCATCTAAATCCTTATTTAAAAGTTCCTCTAAGGACTACTTCAAAGTCATTGAAAACTTACATGTATATATCTGATTATCCTTGTCTACATGGTTACCTATATATTGTTGAATTTATGTGTTGCATTGTGAGTTCTATGAGTTGTGTAATATTATAGGTTTCCCATAGCTACAAGTTGCATATATAACTTAGATGTTGCTTTTTGTACCCATAGATATGTTTTTATTAAAGGTAAAAGACGGGTTTTGAAGGGGCCTAGAACCCTATACAAAAGAAAGCAACTGATAAAAAGAAGAAACAATTAACCAACAATCAGCCTAGCGACAACAAACACATAGCCAAAAAGACAGAAACTAGACAGCAACACTACATATTATTCAGGATCTCCATAGCTTCCATTTCATTCTCAACCATCTTGTGCACATTCTCCACAATATCTAAGGCCTCAACAGAGGCACCAACCTGAACTTTCATTTTGTTCTTGGTTCTAACCCCTGGCCCACCAGTCTATACCTCTTCACTCAAAACAATACCTTTACCGATGACTTTCTCACCCTCACCAACCACAGTCGGCATCTTACCAATAGCCATAGCATCATCCACAGAGACATTCTCCTTTTTCTTTTTCATCAGAGGGGAAATAACCCTAGTAGAGATTGAAATGTCCACAACCATAGGAGTATCACCCTTTTTCATAACAACATTCCTAATATCATCGATTTTTTCCTCAAGAGTAGAAAATCTACTTTCCCAATTCTTTTTCAAATTAGTGGTTTCCTCAGCAACAATATAAGAAAAAGTATTCAGGGACTCCATCACATGATCAATCTGGCTTTGGATAGAAACATCCTCATCCTTGCTAGCAACACCTCTAATTCTTATATTAGTCCTATTGATCTCATGAAAAAACCATTTAAATAGTTTAAACAAAACATTGACGGAATCACGGGCTGAGCCCAACACATCAATCTCCTCTTTATCGAAATTCTCAATACACTTTCCCACAACCACATCCTCATCAAAAGTACTAGGAGGAGCTTTCTGATCAGAAACATCCTTACCTTTACTAACAGGAATGAAGTTCTTTAGCATCTGAATGGAGCAAGCAATTCTCTCTGCAACAGCCTTCCTTTTCTGCAACCTATTTGTTTCCTCTTTACTAGTACCCACCTTAGCAACACACACACCCCTTTCCCTACCTTGCTTCAGAAATTCAATCACAACACTTGGAGGAGCCTCTCCATAAACACCACCAGCCAGGGTTAGAGGGAAACCCTTCTCCAAAAGAGGGTCCACACTTGGCACTTTTCGTTTCCAGCTTCCATCCTTCGCAACCTGCATAGTTCTGGACACTGGGGGGGAGAAGAAGCTTCCCCATAAAGGTTGCATTTGTACTTCCCCCTCCTAATAGGAATCTCCTCCACCTCATCAATGCATGTCATGTAGCTCGCTTTGTCCCCCAACTTCTTTTTACCACTTTTACCCACAACAGGGGAAATGGGGGCCTCCTCTAGAGATGCATAAGAATCCAAAACATAATCAACATCAACATCAACATCTGACTTCAAATCCTCATTCAAAATAAGCTTCCTCCTCTTAGACTTCTTAACACCACTTTCATCCCTTGAATCCATCTCATAGCATTCCTGAGGCTTAGCAGTATTATCCTATGGGGCAGTAGGGGTTCTATGCACCTCATGGGCTTTGACATGCTCATAAATAAGAATAATCAACCCCACATGTAGAACGAGGTTCTTGGGGTTTTTCAAATGCTCCTTAATCCCCAAATCCAACAACATTAGCAAATAATAAGGGAAGGATACCCATTTCTTATGCCAAAAATGGTTAAGCAAAAGAAAATGATAAGTATTGATTGTAGTGTACCTTCCTTCCAAAGATGCATACCTTATTATTTCCTTAGCTACATCACGCCAAAGCGCTTTCAAAGAGCTACGCAGATACTCACCGCTTTTAGCTGGCTTCAAGTCATCCGCTTCATCCTTCTTGAAGAAAATGGCCATCACTGTCTGTGCTTCTTTCTTTCTTGTACCCATAGATATGTTAGTATGGATGCATATTCTATTTGGTTGGCCTAATTTGGTCACTTTTTTCACTAGTTTGATTTTTATAATGAGGTAGATAGATGGTATTACTTGATACAATTGCTTTGTGGGACCTGGACTCATTGACTATATGGTCCAATCATGTGAGACTTGATGGGAGTTTGATACTCTATTGCTCTCTCTCCTTATTTTCATGCTTCCATATTTTAGCACATTCAAGCACCAACATGGGGATACTTGATAAATTTTCAACAATTTATATTGTAATCCATCTTCCCTCATATTCCTTTCAAGAATGGGAAGATGATATCCTTCTTGTAACACATTTTTGTTTCTTTCTTTCTAAGGGGGAAAATTTTGTTCAATGATCCTATACCATTTTTTATTATTTAGTGCCAAACATCCACAATTCTTACAAGTGACTATAGTTGTAGAGAATATGCATGATATCTCTTCTATCTCTTTTGGGAGGGATTTTTTACTCATATGGGGTTTTATTCTTCTCAATATTTTTTGGGGTGGGGGTGATGCACAATCTAGTTCTCTCTTTCTCTCTCTACTTTGGGAGAACTTCTATCTCTATTTTGGAAGCTATTCTCTCTTTTATGGGGTGTTTCTTCTCTTAGGGGTTTTATTGTGCACATGGGTACCTTACCAAGCTTTATTTATTGAGAGGTTATTTATTTTCCATATGTTTGGGGATATTTATTTTTCTTATTCATATTATTAATATTATTTAGGTTAATTAAACATAGTTAGCATGAGAGCGTGTAGAATAATCTATTAATTGGATGTGTCACTCTCACTCACTTTGGGTAGTTGAGTCTCACACCCTCTTTTGGAATTATTAGCTACCTATTATAACTATTTTTCTATCTTTATCTAAGTAGATGCAACCATGCATTTTGACATTTATCAAGTAGGTGAATCTTTATCATATTGCTAGCATTTGGAGTTATTTATTGTCTTAGAAGTATATACCTCTATTTTAGCTATATATGGAACACATACCTATCATAGTTTTTAATTAGATAAAAGTGATGTGATTTTTGTCTAATCTTTCTTAAATTTTTATCTTGTAAATTATCCATTTTTAGGATATTGTCTCCATTATGTTATTTTGATCTTTGATAATATTTTGACTAGGGTACATGTGATATATGATTAACAAGATATGTTGGTTCAAAGTTTAATTTCTCATGGAATATAACACAAAGATCCTAACAAAATAAAGTTATATGATAGAAATTTCTAGGCTTCATTGGCATCACAAGCCCTAAAAATCCATTTTGCATAAAGTGCAATTCCATGTTTGTCACAAGACACATGTTAAAGTGATGGAAAGATGAAAAAGGACTGCATATAAACAATGCTTGGGCACTAGCTCATGAAGGACCTTGAGCTTCAAATTTTAAAATATTATTGGAAAAAAGGAATTTATAACCTCTAGTAGATTAGAAATGCACTTGTTTGTCTTCCTTTATGTTTTCATTTTTTGAGCAAAATTTAACTAGGCCTAAAAAAGTGTTGAGAAATGGTGCCTCAAATGTATTGATGTTTGGTCCTCTGCATTGCCTAATAGACAGTTGAATATCACTAGGACAAAGTTACTAGTCTAATCAAAATCCCGTTGGCGGGAAATGGTTTGTTACTTAAGTCGTTGGGTTTCAAGTTTTTCTAACTTAATTCACGGGATTCTAAAGTTTCATAACCTCACGACTTAGCAGCTTTGAGGTTCTCTTTTTTGTTGGCGTGTCATGGATTTTCATAACTTTGTAACCTTCGACAAGAGGTTCTGAGGTTTGGGTTTTTAGCGACTAAGCGATTGGAGCAGTATCGAGGTGACTTGTTATCAATGGGACTCAGAATCATGTCTCCTCGATACTCCCATAAGACTATTTTGGCATTATGTTCCATTGGCGAGAGTTGATCATTTCAGTGGGACTCTATCTTGAGTCTCATCGATGGCTCAATGGAGCATATAAAGGAATCCTATCAGAGGGACTTCATGATATCAAAGGGAACTTGGGTTAAATCCCTTTGATAGGTCGATAAGCTAATGGATGTGGGGACCATGACAATGTGATGATATAACTTGATCAACAGTTACAATAAGTGTGATCCAATGTCTACTAACCCCGTGCCTCTTGTGGTGGGTCCTGAGTGACTCTTGCGGGGTGTGCAGGATTGACTATGCGGTGTACATCTGTTGACTTGGTAACTCATGAAGAATGTTGTGGTGGGACCCGATCAATGTTGAGCTCGAAAGCGGTAATTGGCACGTTGGAAACAAGCAACACTGAGAGGGGGGTGAATCAATGTTGAGCAAAAATTCAACTTTATTATTCTGTGATTTAATTTACTTAACCATTCAATAAAAGAAACATGCATCAACATAATGAAAATAATCTCAACACCATAACACCAAAATTTTTACGTGGAAACCCTGTTAGGGGAAAAACCACGGTGGATGGCCAATCCACAATATAATATGAGTATACCCAAAATATGAAGTATAAAATGGGAATGCACTTGCATTCAGGCTCACTGCCTAGAGCTCACTGCTCAAAAGGAGGGGCTCACTGCCCTACAAAGAATTGGAATAAATCCAAAAGAGTGAACTAATGAAATAGCATCCATAATGCTTGATTATAGTTCCAATTAAGCTTAGATGACAATTTGCTATCCTTCAAACTAATTCAATAATTCTGCTCTGCTCTACACAACTCTTACTGCAAAAATATGAATGCACAAGTGAAACTATGCATAGTCGCCTAATCACTCTTCCTGATGATCACAACACAACACCACACTACTTTCTCTCTTCTAAAAATGATATATCGAATCTCTTATATATATCCACAACTAGAAATACCATTGCTATAGGTCGGCCTTAATAAAACTTGGAAATATTATTATCGGCCCAAAATTACAATTGGATTTTCAATGTGGATCTAACACCATCGACTAGACTGTAGCTGAGACCCATAATTAAATATTTGAACATAAAAACATTTTAAATAATTCCACTTTACACATCCACAACACGCCACATTCGCTGAGACATAAAACATCCTATTGGATCTCCAAGCTCGTACTGCAACTAATGCAACACCACAAAATTTAGTAATAAGATAATATACGTGTTCACCAAGCAATCCCAGGGGTCCACAACACAAAAAGATGATTCGGTGAAGTAGACAGATTGAATGACTGGCTGGATACCCTGTTCTTCAAATATTCTGTCAGTAACACAGTATTGCACTTTATCTACTGGTATGACTAGATACAGATCTGCAGACCATGAAGATGACTTCAATTGCCATCAATGACAACACTGGAAGCCATATGCCAACAATCTCCCCCTTTGGCATTGATGGCAACACTTAGAGAAAAATGACTAAGTGTCGAAACTGATAAGTACACTGCCAAAATTCAGTATACTGCTCCCCCTAAGAATGTCAAGGCATTTTTCACTGCACTCTCTCCCCCTTTGACATCAATGACAAAATTGGGGAATCCAAAATTACAAAAACTATTGAGACTTACAAAAATTTGAAGACGTTTGCAAAGTTATTCTTCAGTCCACTTAAGTTTGAGTCCCAAATACTTCTAAAACTCTCCAAAATGGTTATATGACCACAAAGCATATATGACAAGGTTTCTACTACTTCGAGACTTACCGGATTAGGAGTGGTCGTAGCATCTTTAGCTTCTTTCAGACCATTTACCATCATCTCAATCTTTGGACTTATCAATCCCCTGAGTTCACATACTCTTCCAATATTCCTCTCATTTTCAAATTTTAGACTCTTTATTTGGTTGAGCAAAGACATTACCTGATTTTCTTATTGCAAACACTACCGGCTAAAGGATCAAAAGTGTTGGAAATATTGACCAATTGATGTTCAATGTCTTTCACTTTCTTTTCATTTGCTTTAGTAAATTTTGACAATACCAAGCAAGACATAGTACCTTGACTTTTTTTTATGCAAGTACTTAACAAAGCTTTGTCTTTGGCAATCAATTCTTTTAGGCTATCAACTCTCTTCTCCTTGAACTCCTTTTTCACTTTAACCAAAGCTGATTTCTCAAAAGATTCAAAATGAGAATCCACAGAACTTATTAGCTTATTTAATTCACTCGAGGAGGAACTTGATGGGTCCACAAAATAAGTAGGCATTATTTTCTATAAGACTCCAGATGCAAGCTTTAACAATTCACTGTCTTCTATGTGAGATTTTAGTATCCTCTCACTGGCTTTGGCTTGAGAAATTTTAGTGACCTTCATCATCTAAATTGGAGATAGAATAGATAGGTTAATTAAGCTTTCATCCAACTCAAGATCTGACTCTACTTGTTGCTCCAATAAATATTCCTTCACTTTCTTTGTTTTGATTTCTTGACCTTTTTATTTTTCAACCTTGGATTCTAATTAAGGATTTATTTTAGGCATTTCAATTTCTTCAGCATGCACCTCTTTTTCTTCAACGAACACCTCAACAAAAACCTTAGTTACAACAGGTGTCTCTGTATCTTTCACATCAGGAGAAGTCAAAATATCCTCAAACTCTGGAGGATCAGACACATTCATGTTTTCCTCATTCACATTCTCCTCTCCTAATTCATTTACCTCCACATTCACTTCCTCATTTCTTTGAACATTGACTTCCTCAATGTTAATCTTATGCTTTGACAAAAGTTCTTCTAGAATTTCCTTAGTTTCACTAACAACAACATCAGTTTCACCAATCATGAGCTTATTTATTCTTGTTTTGCTCTTGAATTCCCTTTTGGCCTTTTCAAGGAATAAATCCATTTCTTCAATTGTCATTTCTAAGCACAAATCTGCTAGGACTCTCTTCCTCAAATTTCCTTCTTTTGATAAGGCGCTTGACCTCCTAGACTCTAAAGCATTATACAGACTTGTAGGCAAACTAGATATGATTTCAACAAGAGCTTTACTAAAAACAATCATATGTTTTATTGTTGCTTCTTCAAGTATTTTCTTGCTGGATTCATCAAAGGACTCATACCAATCACAGAGTGGCTTGAAATTTCCATCTTTCACTACTGCATTCTTAACTTCCTCAACAAACATACTGGGTTTGTCAACTTTGTCCTTTTTCTTTGCTTCTTCTCCTTTGCCAAAATATTTTCTCTTATTTAATTTGACAACATGAGTACCAGTAGCCTTTAACTGCCTCACTACTTCTTCTTAATCACTTTCTTCCTCTTCATCTGCAAATACAACTTTGTAGGATCTGGTGCTTTTATTCTTGTCTTTTTCTAGAAGCCTCAACTTGATTTGACTTGGCTACAAAGGAACTTCTAGTATGAGCAGGAGATGTTCCCGAACCGACTAATTCTGTCTTTTCTTTCTCCTTAGCTGCTTTAGCTTCTTCTCTTTGTCTCCTCACTTCTCTTAGTTGATGCATAGGGATTCCAAAACTCCCTGCAAGAGCTTTTGACTCTTTTCTTACCCTTCTAGATATCATGGGCTTTTTCAATTCTGAGTGAACTTGTAATCCTTTCTCTGCATAAGTACCAAACCTTTCTTCTCCCTGATCCAGTGGAAAATTTAGCAGGCATTCTGCATACATCCTCAGAATGTTCTCATCTACTTCATAACCCATACGCATGATCCAAACTGTTCTAGGATCAGTAGCTTCCATATGGCACTGGTCAATGTCTACCATGAAGCAAATAGAGTCTTTGTATTGCTCCATAATTATTACATGAATTCTTTCTCTGGCATGCATTAAATTCTGAAAACTTTTGAAGTATCCCCACAGGATTGTATTGTGGGTCTGTCGATCACCTAATCCACATAACATATTCCATATTTGAACAACTACCGGCATATCATTACACCATTGAACTTTACCAGCTCTCGATACTTCACCCGAGAAGTAGAAAAGAAAACATATCAACAAGTTACCGTATTTGAATGTGTTCTTCTTATCCTTCTTGATTTTTTCCAAATTCTCCATTAACTGGCTTTTGAGCAGTTCACATAAATCATAGTCTACATTTTGTTTTGGTGTAGGAGCACCTAGGTCATGAGATGCCTTCAAAAGGATAATATGTTAAATTTATATGCTCAAGTCCAAATTTGTGTGTCAAGGCCATGAATAGGCTAATTTTAATGTAATAAAGTCATAAAATAAGTCACTAGGTGGTCACCTTACTAGATTTTCAAAATATTGTTAAAAGGAGGGAAAGATGTCAAAATGTAATTATGTAAACAAAGTGCACAAATCAGGCATGTTAAGAGTTATGAAGTATTTTTCAACCGATAGGAAGTTGGTAAGTCAGTTGCAAGGAGGGAAAAAGCTATAAAAAGCATGGAAAGGTGTGCAAAGAAAGGCTATTGTACTGTTGCAATCAAATTTTGAAATAAAAAGCCCCTATTTCTGAGTTTGCAGCACTTTCTCCATTGTTTTTATCTTGTATTGGTACTTTAGGAATACCAAAAGTTAGATCTTTGTGTGATCTCATTTAGGTAGGAGTTAGGTTTCATTTTCAAGAGTTTGGAGGTTAGTTTTTTTGAAATAAAAGAAGCAAAGGCAGTTTCCTGTGTTCTAGGCAGTGATCTTCTCACAAAGTTGTTTTGAGAGTCATTTGAGAGGTTGAGACCCATCCCATCGATGGAAACTTAGTAAAATGGTGGGATGGGATAAGTAGGATGTTTTATTTTGTAAATTTTTTTGTGTGTGTGTGTGTGCAAGGGTAAGAAAGGATGTGGAAGATTTGTTGTGTTAAAGGAGAAAATTCTGAGTTTTTCAGTCAAAATGAAGGGTTTCCAGCATGATAGTGGAGAAATATCAAGATTATTGGATTGGAGTTGGTTCCAAAGGTCTTGGTAGACATAAAAAATCATATTCCAAGTGGTGGCCAGAGGATTAGAGGTTTTCAAGAGTATTTTTCACAAAACTCTCCTTTATTTGTGCCTTTACACCCTATAAATGAGGGTTTATTGGATCAGAACATTTTCATGGTTTTCAATCCCTATAAATGGTGAAATATTGAGTTATAAGACATGATTAAAGAATTTTTTGCGGTTTTGAGTGATTCAGAATGGTTTTGAAGGGGTCTCCTTTGTAAAATAGGCCTAATCTACTAGCCTTTCTTCAGAGGACAATCTGAAATCTGATGATTTTCTTTATGTCAAACGTTTGAGAAATTTGATATGTTGTGATGTGCTAGGAAGTGTTTCTAAATGTGCATTGATTTTTTGAATAAGCTTTGTGATAGGAATGTAACTACCTGATTCAATGGTTGGCAAACCTACTAGAGGAATATGATATTGTCTAATCAAAACATAGATATTTGCTTAAACAGTGTAAAGGATGATATTGAGTGCTTGGTTACTGTCAACTAATGATATAACTGATGTTACTAAGTTTGGTTAAGGTGAATAAGACAAGTTTGGTGAGTTTGATGGTTGGATGGGTGAGTATTATGAAGCCTTTTGAGCAAATTTGATGATTAACAACAAGATAATAATCAAAATTTTGTTGTAGCAGGAGATTGTAACTTGTAAATAGTTTGTTGCAGTCAATTTATGATGAATACATTATTTGATAATGGACTGATAACAGTGTGGTATGGTTTAGTTAATTTGTTGCCTTGATTGTAAGTTATATTGAGGAGTCTAAGTTGAAGCTTTGTTGGCATAGTGACTTGAACAAGTTTTTGCTTTGAAATCAATTAAATTGTTGATGATTAAGAAGTCTTTGTGTATGTTCACGTTATGGATTACTACCTTGTTGAAATGGTGTTTTGGAAATGCATGTTGATCTAATTGATTGAATCAAAGTTTTCTAAAATGGTTTTTGCTTTGAATTAGTCAATGTGACCATAATGCAAGTATGTTAAAGGCTGATTAAGAGATTGGAATGACTAAGAGAATTTGAGTGGATTTTGGTTGAATGAAAAGTAGATTTCTAATGAAATTATATTTGATCTTCTCCTGATTCTATTTGGGATTAAAATCCCTTGAAGAAATGATGTTGATGGTGTTTGTTGGATGCTCTGCATCATGTTTGACCATTTCATATGCTGTGTAGATAGCTATGCTAGATACTGAATTCTCCCAGCTTGAGTGATAAATCTTATAGCCGATAATCATTGATGCAAATTTTACATCTACTGCGGCAATATCGTCTATCGTCATTTCCCTTCTATCCCATTTCGAGCCTGTCGCTTCAGTAAGCTTATCATTCTTCACAAACTTCAAAATTGGAAGCTTACCAGTGGAATTTAGTCCAGTGACTGCACATATAGCTTCTTTTGTGATTTTGAATGGCATATCCAACCACATGAATTCATCATGGACATAGCTCAGTAAATATTGAACCCATTCATCTTCTTCGAATACGAGGAATTTCGCAATTGCGCAAATTTCTTATCTTCTAGGGTTTTGAATTCTGGTTTCATAGTAAGATCTTCTTGAGTTATATGATGAGTGTACAAATCCAGCAAGTGAGAGGTTCCCAAATCTTCAATGTTTGTGTGTACATAAGCCCTAATATCCTCAATATGCAGGACTTTGTATGACATTGATGAAAATGCACCTAAGGGTTGTGTATCTACGGACTTATACATATGCCATTTGAACTTTGGACACAACCTATCCTTAACTTCGACTACCAGGGGAGTAGACATGATTGCAATCACACAAATTTATAGGTTTTTAATAAATACCTTTCGGGGACAAAAACAAATTTTGATTGCAGACTCTCCTTTATACTTGAGTCTTTCCACAAATTCACAATGATCACTTTAGAGTTCTCCAAACTGCTTTTCTTCCAAATGCAATATGACAAATGAGGGTTGAATCCATTCCTTTTATTGTCCACATACCTAACTCCTTTATTTTGCAATAAATGCTCTTGCCCTAACTCATCTGGTTTTCTTCCTTTCAAGCACTGAGATACATGAATCTTATGCAGATTGCCAATATGGTTCACTAATGCTTCTAACTGGTCGAATAATGTCTGAAAGGTATCAACTCTCCTACTCGACATATCTAGATTCCAGTAACATTCACCTGCAAGAGGGGGTTTGAGATTTTTTCTTGATAGCTCCCCCTATGCCAGAGACCTAAAATTAATTCCCCAAGGAATTACCAAAAGTTGCTTCTGGTCCAGGTTCATTTCCTTCTACAGAGGGATTCTTCTTCACCCATTTCTTCTGCATCTGCTTTTTGATCACATCAATAGTAACTTTTCCTTTCCCTTTAACATCCTATTGTATGTTCTATTTTACCAGACCTCTTTTGTTCCAACAGAATCTAGCGATGTGGCCAAATTTGTTGCAGTTGTAGCACACAATATTTCTTTGTCCAGACCAATTGTTCCACTGACTTTGTATTGATCTACATTCGTTAGCAATATGTCCAAATCTATTGCATGCATAACATCTGACATCTCTATGGAAGTTGTTCATCACAATTTTACATTCACTTGACTTATGACCATACTTATAGCAATTAAAACACTAACCTGAGAATGATGGTCTACTTGAGTTCACCCTACTTCTACACTGAGAAGCCATATGACCAAATTTGTTGCAGACGTAAAAATAGCCATTAAATCTTTGATCATTTGGTTGCCTTACCAAATTTCTTCTGGTTCCTTTCATCTGACTTCCTTGTCTGAATCTTCCTTGTTTCGAATTCCTTTGTCTAGAGTTCCTTTGTCCATATCCAGAACTTTCTCCTTCTTCATATCCAAGACCTCGTCTGTCACCATTAGTCCTCTATCCTTTGATCAATTCATCAAGTTTGGCTAAGCTTGCTTTGAATTTCTCCTTATACTCATTTTTTGTAGCAAGTTCATCTCTAAGGTCATCAAGCTGCTTTTCAGGCATTTCTTCATTGTTCTTGGATTGCTCCAATTCATTGTCTAGTTGGTTGCAATGTTCAAAATTTTCTTTCAAAGACTGTGCAAGCTTTTCTTCATTCTTCTTTCTGTCTTCAATCTCCTTGGTCATTCTCATCATGATGGATTCCATCTCTCACTTCAAGGCATCATTTTCCTTGGAAAATTTTTCATTCTTTTGTTTTCTCCTTTAGAGCTAGACTAAGTTGTTCATCTTCCATACCTTTGTTCTTTTGTTTGAGCTGGCCACATAGTTCCTTTCTTTTCTCCCTTAATTCATTGATTTTGTCTTTTAGTGACAAGATGAACTTTTCTGCATTCTCAATATTTTCTTGCAATTCCCGGTTCTCATATTTTATCTGGTCAAGATCATCTAGGCCCACCATAAGTTGTTGTTGAAGATTGCATGTATCCATTGAAAAAAATCTTCCAAGATCTCCCCAAGCAATAAGACTTCTTCCGAGGAACTAGCTTTGATACCAATTGCTGGAAACAAGAAACAATGAGAGGGGGGGTGAATCAGTGTTAAGCAAAAAATCAACTTTATTATTTTGTGATTTAATTTACTTAACCATTCAATAAAAGAAACATGCATCAACAAAATGAAAATAATATCAACACCATAACATTTACGTGGAAACCCTGTTAGGGGAAAAACCACGATAGATGGCCAATCCACAATATAATATGAGTATACCCAAAATAAGAAGTACAAAATGGGAATGTACTTGCATTTAGGCTCACTGCTCAAAAGGATGGGCTCATTTCCCTACAAAGACTTGGAATAAATCCAAAAGAGTGAATTGATGAAATAGCATCCACAATGTTTGATTACAGTTCCAAGTAAGCTCATATGACAATCTGCTATCCTTCAGACTAATTCAACAATTTTGCTCTACTCTACACAACTCTTACTACAAAAATATTAATGCACAAGTGAAACTATGCATAATCACCTAATTGCTCTTCCTGATGATCGCAACACACAACCACACTACTTTCTCTCTTCTCAAAATGATATATCGAATCTCTTATATATATCCACAACTAGAAATACCATCGCTATAGGTTGCCCTTAATAAAACCTGGAAATATTATTAACTATCGACCCAAAATTACAATTGGATTTTCAATGTCGATTTAACACCGTCGGTTACTGTAGCTGAGACCCATAATTAAATATTTGAACATAAATACATTTTAAATATTTCCACTTTACACATCCACAACGCGCCACATTCACTGAGACATAAAACATCCTATCGAACCTCCAAGCTTGTACTGCAACTAATGCAACACACAAAATTCAGTAATAAGATAATATACATGTTCACCAAGCAATCCCAGGGGTCCACAACACAAAAAGATGATCCAGTGAATTAGACAGATTGACTGACTGATCGAATACCCTATTCTTCAAATATTTTGTCAGTAACACACAGAATTGCACTTTATCTGCCGGTATGACTAGATACAGATCTACGAACCATGAAGATGACTTCAGTTACCATCAATGAGAACACTAGAAGCCATATGCCAACAATTGGTTGGCCAGTTGACTTGGCAGGTGTTGTGGACATCAAAGTGACTAGGTGATTTTGAAGTGACTGTGAATGAAGTCTCTTTGATGGTCCGATATAGCAGATAGTTAGACTATTTACTGTAGATGATCGTTAGAAGGTGAATTGAATCAGTTGTGTACAGTTGCATACGAGAACTGAATAACTTAGTTTCCTGGCTAGTTTGGAAGTTGAATTGAACCATTTCCTATTGGTTGAGAATGAATGTTATAAAATGTTGAACGTTCTGCAATGTCAAAAGGGGAGAGGGAAATAGAAAATGGGTTATGCTGCTAGAGTCTCTCCGGATGGAATGATGTAAAATCTGTAAAGGCTTAGAGCTTGAATTATATTTGTAACTGTTTTGTTGCTGAATAATTCAATGGCAATTTGGGCTTTTGGAGTGTGGGTTTTTTACTTGAAAGGGTTTTCCCTACGTAAATCTGTGTGTTCATGTTTTATGTTCCATCTTTCATGTTTAATGGTTTTGCTTGATTGAATCTATTTAATGGTGTTGTATGGAACTAGTTTAATTAGCATTAACTTTTCTCTAAGGGTCATTGTGGGAAATGAACTATGTCTAATTTCGCTTCGTGGCAT
Organism: Sequoia sempervirens; assembly: GCA_007258455.2. NCBI lineage: Eukaryota > Viridiplantae > Streptophyta > Pinopsida > Cupressales > Cupressaceae > Sequoia > Sequoia sempervirens. The sequence continues at coordinate 553,650,036 of VDFB02270651.1, forward strand.
AGTAGTTTGTGTCTTTGAGGAAATTTGATGAAATAAAAGCTACCGAAGGCACTACTGATCTTGGATGTTTCTTTCTTAGATGACCAAAATTTCCCAACAAGTGGTATCAGAGCCATATTTTGGAATTTTTTTGTTCCTAGTGTTTCTAGTTCTGGGTATTCCATCTGTGAAGATTTCTTAATGTGGCAGGCTTGAGGAAATCTGAAGGAATCGATTGATGAATTGATCCTTTGGTGAGTAGAAATTCTTGATCTTTTGTTTGAGTTCCAAGAGACAACACATAGTATGGAAGATGGAGAAACTTGAGTTGGTCATATTGAAATGATGCGACCTGAAGTTCATGAGTTGGAAGCGGTATAATCCTGATGCATGGGGTGGAATATTTTACTCTATGGTTGTGTTGCAACAAAGCTTTCATATTGGGTGTCTATGTGAGGGGCTCCCTGATGATATGGAGAAGCTTGGGTTGTTTCTCAACTATGGAGAAATGCGCTTATGATGAGTGTTTTCTCCTGGTATTGGAAGGCATAGCTTTATGTTACCCTGATTGCATGTAGGCTATGGATTTGATCATTGGATGGTTTGAAAGCTTCTGAAATAGCCTATCTCTCTCTCAGATGCATGTTGGTGGTTTTGGAGTTTTGATATGGGCCTAGAGTTCCTAAACTGCTATTTCCTTTCAAGGATGTTTTGTACTTGCATCGCTTAGATTCATGTTCTTTGGATTTGAGGAGTTTTATAGATTCACATTTAAAGAATCTATGGTTATGCATATTCATGTTATTCCATTATTTTGGCTTAACTGTTATGGTGTTTATGTTTCATAATTTTGAGTTGTCCAGATGTGAAGTGGATATGGGTGTGCATGGGTGTTCTCGAACATAGTGGTTTTGCAGGTTTTACACGATTAAGAAAAAACTTATGGTTTTGTGGAGTTGTTAAACTATTTTCTAGACCCTAGCTTTTGGGGCGTTGTTGGATGAGATAGTTGTAGTTCTGCATGCATGCTTTGTGCATGGTATGAGGAGGTGTGATGTCTTTTGTACATGAGAGTGTTGGTACCTAATTAGTTACTCAAAATTCTTGTGGTGTTGCTTGGTGGTTTCCTAGACTATGGTGCTCGTTGTGGACATGATTGGAAAAAAAAAAAAGTTAACTTGATCCTGGTGTTTGAGTCATGTTGTCTACATGGTTATTCTCTTTGAGATATCAGTGTTATTGTTTCTGGTGTGATGATGGGCTTGCATGTTTGGTGTGATTGATCTTCAAGTTATGCAGTTGGTGGATTAGCTACCTATTGGCTATAGAAGGATAACTTAGAAGTGGACTGTCTATATCCATGAGGTTGGTTCACTGTTAGTGTAGACTTGTTAGTTGCCCTTGTCTTTGGTCACTTGTGCACTGGTGTGGTTGCTTTGAGATGAGAGGTTGGATGGTGTTGAGTACCTGAATAGTTGGTCATGGGGACCTATAGCATGTTGTATTATGATGTCATGGATAGCTTGGGTACATTGGTTTGTGTAAGCTTTTGATAGTGATTGCAATTTTTACTTGGTTTTGGAGATCTTAGTGTTGCTTGGTATTGTTGTTAGATGGATATGTTAATGACTAGACCTAGAGGAGTTTTAGTATAGAAAATGTTTGTTCATGTGCTTGGAAAGCTCAGTATCATGGTTCAGTGGGAGCATTAGCAGTGACTATGTATTCATCACTATGTGGTGAATGATCTTCTTTAGTGTTGCAAATGTTACTAGGAGGAGCTCTTAGATCCTGTTGTTGTAGAAGAGATTTTTCACATTTGCATGGACACTATTTGAAGATGTGTAATATCTTGAAGCCATGAAGGACTCTTGTGAGTTTTGGTCGAGGTGTTGGTGGTGCTTGATAGGTGATGTGATTTAGAGTTTGTTTGTTTTATGTCATGGTATACTCTTGATTGCACACTAGATTTTTGGCATAATGTTTTGCTCTTGAGACCATGCTATGTTCACTTGGAGCATGGGATCTCCTATGGGGGATGGTAAGATCATGATGTCATGATAAGTTCTTGGTTCAGATGATTGGAGATTTTGACAGTGGTCTAGTAATTCTTTGTGTTTTGGGTGCATTGGTCATATGCTTGAGAACTTCATGATAGTGCGGTGATGTATTTGGATTTTAGTGTGAGATGATTTTTTGGAGGTTCCCATGGATACATGGAGAATAAGGTGAGGTTGTATTTCTCTTGAGATGAGAAAAGTGTGTTGTGATGGTTACTCTTGGTGAGATTTCAACAGAAAGTCTGAGGAGCCTACACCTTGGTTGGACATGAGTTCAATAGAGACCAATGAGGAGATTGCTCTTGGAGAAATCATGAGGACTTGGTTACCCTGGAGGAGCATTATCATTCCCTACTCTTGGTCTACTTAGTAGATTATCATTTGAAAGGTATTTTTGCATTATTGCTTTCAAATGTGTTATGTTTGTGCTTTGATTCTCATGGAATGAGTTGATTCATGATGATTAGATTTGGATACTCATTTGAGGATTGGTGTAGCATGTGTCTATATGTTGTATCTTTCATAGATATGGATCTTGAGCTCTGTAGTTAGTTTTGAATGATTCATTTGAAGGATGTTTAGCATGGTTATCTCCTTATGCTTTTGTTGTGTTTTAAGATATCATTTATTGATGAGGACTATTAGGAGATGGTTTTATGGGTTGATTACCTGAGATTGGAAATGGAGTAGTTTGATCTTATTGGAGAAGCTTACATCCATATAATTACATGAAATATATGTTGTGTTTTATCTTGGAGATTGAATGGTTGGGTGTTGTTATGTTGTTCTCTTTGTGGTGTTATGAAGGAGATCATACTTAACACAGTTGGCGTTCAGAGGTGTATGTAGGAGGATTTTCTACAGTTACATGATGTGCAATTTACTCTCTTTGTTTTTGGTTATGTTGCTGGATGTTTGGTTTCACATTACATTGGTATAAGGTTGTTCTTTACATCTTATCCTTTGTTGGGTGTGCAACGAACTTGGGAGAGCTGTGAAGACTTGTGGTGAGAGTTGTTCTTATATGTTGTCAGTTTACAAGTTGTGCATATCATTATGGATGATTTCTTGGTACTACATGTTGGTTTTTACACTTTTGTATGATTCTATTAGTAGACTCCTTATGCCTTTGATCTTTTAGATTTGGAATTACCCATGTTGTGGGAGTTCTTGGATGTGTTTTATCTTCTTTGAATGGTTGGCACATGGAGCTTGTTTTTACAGTTGATGGGCTGGCTAAGTAGGTGACATGAGTTTGCTAATGTGGATACCTTGGAGGTATGTGTGATTGGATGCATTAGCACTTGCTGTGGGTTCTATTTTTAGTCGTGTGGGTTGATCAGTTGGATGGGAGCAGTCAGTGTTCTGGTTGTTGTTCTAGCTGGTGTTCTATCCTATTTTCTAGAGGATAACTTCACGATTGTGTTCAGATTGAAGCTTTGAAGTTGATCTTGCTTGTGAGCACAAGTGGAGTGGTGGTAGTGTGTTGAAGCCTTTACTGGTGTCTCTGATTAGATTGGTGAATTTATGCCATGGCTTGTTCCTTTTCTTTCAAGGATGGATGGAACTGTTGCTAGAGAAGGTGGAAATTATAAATGTTGTTTTAGGTGTCCTAGGTGATATAGAGGATTCATGCGTTGATTGGTAGGTAGTTCGTTCTTCGGAAAGTGGGAGAATGTTGAGAAAACTTACTGGTGTTCGGGCCTCTTCATTGTCTAATAGACAGTTGAATATCACTAGGACAAAGTTACTAGTTTGATCAAAATCCCATTGGCGGGAAATGGTTTTTTACTTAAGTCGTTGGGTTTCAATCTAACTTAAGTCGTGGAGTTCTAAAGTTTCATAACCTCCCGACTTAGCGACTTTGAGGTTCTCTTTGTTGTCGGTGTGTCACAGGTTTTTAGAACTTTGTAACCTCTAGCAAGAGGTTCTAAGGTTCAGGTTTTTAGTGATTGAGCAATTGGAGCAGTATAAAGGTGACTTGTTGTTATCGACAGGACTCAGAGTCATGTCTCCTCAATACTTCGATAAGACTGTTTTGGTGTTATGTTCCATCAGTGGGAGTTGATCGTTTTAGTGGGACTCTTTCTTGAGTCTCCTTGATGGCTCGATGGAGCATATAAAGGAATCATATTGGAGAGACTTCATGATATCGAAGGGACCCTGGGTTAAGTCTCTTCGACAGGCCGATAAGTTGATGGATGTGGGGACCATGATGATGTGATGATATAACTTGATCAACAGTTGCGATAAGTGTGATCCAATGATGCCCGCTAACACCCTGCCTCTTGTGGTGGGTCCCGAGTGACTCCCACGGGGTGTGTTGGATTGACTAAGCAGTGTACATTTGTTGACTTAGTAAATCATGGAGAATTTTGTGGTGGGCCCTGAGCGGTGTCGAGCTAGAAAGTAGTAATTGGTTGGGCAGTTGACTTGAACGGTATTGCAGACATCAAAGTGACTTGGTGATTTCAAAGGGAGTGTGAATGAAGTCTCTTCAATGGTCCGATATAGCAAACAGTTAGACCATTTACGACAGTTGCTCGTTAGAAGGTGAATTGTTGCATACAAGAACTGAATCAGTTAGTTTCCTGGATGGCCTGGAAGTTGAATTGAACCATTTCCTATTGGTTGAGAATGAATGTTATAAAACATTGAATGTTTTGCAATGTCAGAAGGGGAGAGGGAAATAGAATAGGGGTTATGCTACCGGATTCTCTTAGGATAGAACAAGATGTAAACTCTATAAAGGCTTAGAGTCTTAATTGTATTTATAAATTTTTTGTTGTTGAATAATACAATGATGATCTGGGCTTTTGGAGTGTGGGGTTTTTTACCTAAAAGGGTTTTCCCCATGTAAATATGTGTGTTCATGTTTTTTGTTCCATATTTAATGTTTAATGGTTTTGCTTGATTGAATCTGTTTAAAGGTGTTGTTTGGAACTGGTTTAATTAGTATTAACTTTTCTCTAAGGGTCAATGTGGGAAATGAACTATGTATGATTCTGCATTGTGGAATAGTAGTTCGTGTCTTTTAGGAAATATGATGAAATAAAAGCTACCAAAGGCACTACTAATCTTGGATGCTTCTTTTTGAGATGACCAAAATTTCCCAACAGAAAGTTCCCTAGAAACAAATTATTTCTAAACTTTAGTGAGTGAAGTTTGGATTTGATTTCATCTTCTTGGAAAATACAACATTTAACACCCATAACTAGTGGCATAACCTAGCCACCCAAATCTATAAGGGCTTGTGGAAAGGTGTTACTTTAGGCTAAACACCTAGTTGATTGAACTTTGAACATAGCCATGTAGGACCTATGATGGATCTGTATAAGTAGTGGCTATTAATTCTCTAAACAATGTAATGTTAGTGATGACATCAGTCCACCAAGCAATCCAACCTATATTTCCTTTCAAATGTAGCACAAGATTTTAAACACATTAGATGTGTTCCAAAATGGGCTTATGATGAAACAAGGACATGTTTAGAATTTTTCTCTCTCAATTTTAGGTTTATGGTGTTCCCAATATTATTAGAAATAGATTAGAGAGTGGTCAAAAAACACATAATTTGACAAGGGTTCAATTTAGAGAGAATAACAACTAGAAAATGAGAAATATAGTTGCTTCAATTTTACAACATGATTGAAAGTCACTTTATAATTCTTTCCATATCACTACACAAGTTGGATTAGGTCTACCAAATAGAAGATACACTTTAGTGCCCAAGATTGGGATCATAAAGGCTTAAATCATTCCACATGTATAACCACATATCTATTTTGCTAGTTGTCTACCTCATCAAAAAGGGGACTTTACTTTCCAACAACTACCTCCATCATATTAAAGTTGGCATCAAATACTGATTTGTACTTAAGGTTCATCCACAAGCCACCATCAAAGAAGTGTCATTTCCATCACATTATTCAATGCATATGTTAGGAAATGTACTAGGCTGGTCAAACCATTTCCTACATAACTCCATGAGAGAAAAGCATGCATACAAGCTTACAAAATAATCTTAATGCAAATATCAAAGACATACAACAACATTACATAATATATACCTCGGGAAAACCCTAATGAGCAAAAAATATAGCCTTCAAAAGCATCCAAACTCAGTGTATTATTTAATAATGAAACATTACAATACACTTATAGAGTCTCCATGAATATTTTTAAAACACCAAGCTTGTCCAATGCATTATCCATGTGTCCAAGCATGTAACCACACATCCCATGACATGTTTCACATATGCACTTAACAAGAGAGCTCAATACAAATGACAACCTACTTAATAAACCAACTTAACCACTACAAATGTGCTTTCTTTTTATAGAATCAAGCTCACACAAAACAACTGAGCGGTAAGGTAAAACCATGTGTATCAAAACCATGAGTGCACAAAACCATTGTACCCAACATTTACTTTTTGGAACTAAGTTTTTCCAATATTAAATATTTTTCCATGTACAACCCAAACATAAACTATCTAACCAATTTCAAATACAACTTTACGAGTAGACCCAAATAAAAATTTAATGTGCCTAAACACACTTCCTAAATATTTGTTTTACATGATTAATAAATATCAACCAAATAAATATTTAATTTGCCTAAACACTCCTAAATATTTGTTTTATATGATTAAAAAAATCTTTCTTGTACAAGGTGTACAACACCCTTTTTCTAACATCATAGATATTAAAAATACCAAATTCTTTGTTGTTGATATTGAAATGGACCCTGTGTGCAGTGTGTTTTCTACTTTAAAATAATGCAAAACGAATGAAATGAAAAAGGAAGAAAAACACAAAACAACACCTCAAGATTAGGGATTAAGATGAAACTCAAACTTGAAAAAGACAATGAAACCCATTTTTACCTCGTTTGAGCTTGATGGAGTTGTTTTCCCCAGTTGATGGCTTGATATGTGTGCTCCTAGATCGATTTTGACAACATAACGACTTGTTGTAGCTTGATTTGGATGCAAGGATGGATGAAAATGGCTATGGATGCAAGATGGATGCTTGAGAGATGATGCAAATGCTTGACAAAATGTGGCTAGAATGACTAGGGTTCTTGCTTGAGAATGTGGTTAGAATGGTTAGGGTTTCAAAAATAGCTAAGTGGTAGTCATTTAACCAAGGGAGATAGAATGGATGGTAGGGATTGAAAAAGGACAAGAGATCAAGGGCTGAGATCAAAGAGTTGACCAAACGAATTAATATTTCCTTTTTTAATGTGCATGGGGATGATAAAAGGAATTAAAAATTCCTTAGAAACCTTGGGTTAATAAAATGGAATTTAAAATTCCATTGGGAAGGACATGGGGATTGTAAATGGAATTAAAAATTCCATGAGAGGACCTTGGTAAGACATAAATGAATTAAAAATTCTTTGGGGAATGGGGAGAGTTGACCAAAGGGGTTGATTAGACTAGATAATCAATGATTAGAGGATAGTTAGGTGGCTAATGAAGATTAGGAGCCAACTTGCAAAAGTTGGAGGATGTGACACATCCTAATCATAGATTAGACATGTGCCCACCCCTAATGGTGGAATTAGGAGGTGGATTAAGATTAAGTGAAGATTACGAGGGATGGGAGATGAAGGGAATTAAATAAATGGATTAGTTATTTAATTCCTTGGAGGAAAGGAATAAAAGGTAAAGTATTTAATTATTTAACTAAATACCTTAGGGATTTAGAGGACTTTAGGGGTATTAATTAAATAATAGCAATATTACTTAATTAATGCAGATAAGAGGATATTTAGATGAAAACAGATAAATTTGACCAAATGTAAGTGGAAAAATTTAGGTTAGATTGGGAAAGATGCCCTAGTCATTGAAAGAAGTGACTAGGAAGAAAGATGATGGGGGTGAAGATGAAGATTAGGGATTGAGGATGCCCCCTCGAGAGGACATGCGAGTTCAAAAGGACACAGGTGTTCTCTTGAAATGGATGAGATGATGAAAGGGAAGATGAGGAAGATGATGCAAAGTGATGGATAAGAGAGGATGATAAGTGATAGGATATTGGGAAGAGAAGATGAGAAGAAAGGAAGCACAAATGAATTCAAGGACAAATGTGATGTTGCCCTAGTCAAGCTATAAGACAAAATGGGTTGATGATGTTAGAGTAAAAGGTTCATTACTTAATTATTTTAATTAAGTTACCTTTTATATTTCTCTTAAGATTAACTTAGTTTGCATTTTGTAGGCATTTAATAATTATTCTAATTATTAAATGCTCCCTTTTAGGTTACACTTTAGGGTTTCTTGATCTCCTTCATAAGGATTGATCTCATTCTATTATATCACTCTCTCTGATTAATGCATCTTCAGCTTTCAGAGCACCCTTTGATTTTTTTTTTTGTCTCCATCTCTTCCTTTCTGTGATAGGTTATTTGCATGTAGGTGATCTTCGGGTTCTGTGAAGTTGGCTTTCTCAACTTCTACATGGTATCAGAGCCACAAACCTACTGCTTCCTATTCATTTTTTGAAGGATTTTTGGAGCTTCAAGGGTTTGTGGTTTTCATTTTTGATCCAAGGCATACCTCTTTCATTTGGTGTGGTTTGAGCCCAAACCGACCTCATGGTTGTGCTTAGGAGGCTATTTCCAAGATTTTTGACATAAAACTTGCCTAATTTTGGTGCAGTTGGCTCAGGAGGCAAACAAATTTTTGCCCCAAGGCCATATAAACCCCAGAGCACAATTTTCTATGCAAAAAGTTCAAAAACTAAAAAAAAAAAGCTTTATTTAAGAAGCGCTTACAGTGTTATTTAGGGCCGCTGCCCGCCGACCACTCGCCAGCTGCTTCAACCAGTGGCCACCGCCTCCGCTAGTCGGCCACCGATCTGCCACCGATCCGCCATCGACTTGCAACCAACTCACCACCAACCATCGTGCCACCAGACCGCTACCACCCTGAGCGACACCACCTATCCAACCACCAGGGCTCCTCTTTTTGGCTTTTTAGAGGTGTTTTTTGTAAATCTAGTGTAACTTGGGCAGTTTAGCTCCGTTTTTTGCAAACAAATAGGCATTGGAAAGCTGGTTCGAATCTGGATCCAGTGGTGTAGGTATTAATTTTTGGTTTTTTCTTGATGCTTTTTTTTCTATTCAAAGTTAGAACATATTTTTTGCACTCTGGAGGGCATAACTTTTGCGTCCAGACTCCGTTTTTTGAAAACGAATAGGCGTTGGAAAGGTGTTTGAGTGCTCTCTTAAGATCTGTAGTTTATTTCATTAAAAAATTTACCAAGTACACAAAGTATTTTTTGAAGCATATTTTGTTGTTTCTCACTTTTCAGCTTTCAAAATTGTACTAGGGTTTTGGGTTCTTGTGTTGTGGGGGGTGTTTTTTTTTCTTGCTTTCTGTAATTTACATCAGAAAACTAGAAACCTCTTTCATAAAACATATTTCAAAACTCATTCATTATGGCAGACTCTTCTTTTATTGAGCATCTTTCCCCACACAATTATCACACCTGGAAGGCACAAATGCCTAGACTTCTCATGTCAAAAGGGTTATGGTCATGTTTGGATGAAGTTCAACCTTAGTTGGCATGGCCATTTGAGGGTTTTCAGCACATGAACATAATGGATGAGGCCATGGGTTTGCTATCCTTACATGTTTCAGATAGTCTTATATTCCATCTAGAGGGTTGTACAACTCCTCGGGATATGTGGTTGAAGTTTCATACTTTATTTGGCACCTTTAATCAATTTCAAGCTCTTCAGATTGAGGCCGAATTGAATTCCTTAGTACCTAATTCATATCCTACCATTGAAGATTTTCTGATGAAGTTCAAATCACTGAGGTCATTGTTACAGGGTTGTGGTAAGAACAAAATAGATGATGAGTTCATTTACTTGATTCTCTTTAAGCTTTGAGGTTCCTTTCAGATTTTTTCCTCTACATTCTATTCTACAATGGATGCCTTGGGTGCACACTTTACCATGCCTACTTTTGAGGTGTTTTGTGATTGATTGACATGAGAGCAGGCCAATATATCACAGTTGGATGCTCTCTCAAGATCTAAGAACCAAGCATTGGTAGCTCAGAAATCTAAGGGGAAGCAGAAGTAGAAATAGAAGCAAAAGACAGATTTAGCTGGCAGTGAGAATTCCTCCAAGCCACCTCCAAAGTCTGATTCTAAACCATAATCAAATCCTAAAGAGGGAAAATATTCTGAGTTTGATGAGTCTTCATCCAAGACTAAGAATAAATTAAGTGATCCTTGTAGTTTATGTGGCAAGGAAGGACATCCAATTTCCAAGTGTTGGAAACAATTAGAGGCTTTAGAAGAGGCCATGCAGCAGCATCATATTACCTCACCTCAGGCTCCTTCTCCACCCACAGGGAAAGGCCATGCTCTTTCTGCATGAGCCTTACCTTCATGATCCACTTGGATTCTAGATTATGATGCTTCTCACCATATGACACACACACAAGAGTTTTTCACCTCACTTGCCCCTAGTGGCACTACACATATCGCAGTTGGTGACTTAGCACACTTTTTAGTTTAGGGTTCAGGTATTGTTTCATTAGATGGTGGTTGTCTTCAAGATGTACTTGTCCCTAACATTTTGACAAACCTTCTTTTTGTTTATCAAATTTTCCATCTGGATCCGGTAAGACAATTGAGTTCTCACCACATGATGTGGTTTTTCAAGACCTTCATGATCCTAATTTGGTTGTGGCTGCTAGGAATGTTGATTCTACATCTCACTTATATAGATTTGATGGCTTTGAGAGCTCAGACAGTTCAGGTTCCTCTCTTATAGCACATGCAGACTCAGTGAGCAGGCTTTGGCATGAGCATTTTGGCCATGTCAATTACAGATATCTACAACAGATGAGTACTTAGGCACTTGTGATTGGTCTTCCTTAGATTTCCTGTACTAATGGTGTATGTCGAGGTTGTGTCCTTGGAAAACATCATCGGGATTCTTTTCCTACGGGTAGAGCCACACGTGTTAAGGCACCCTTGGAGTTGGTACATAGCGATCTCATGTCCTTTCCAACTCCTTTTTTAGCGGCCCTATATGTGCTCACTTTTATTGATGACTTCTCCATATGTACATGGGTGTAATTTCTTAAGTACAAGTCTGATGTCTTTGATTCATTCAGGATCTTTAAGACATTTGTGGACAAGCAATCTGGACTTTCTATCAGGAGGATACACACAGATAATGGGGGGAGTATGTTAATTAGGCTTTCAGGGAGTTTTGCACTGAGCATGGTTTGCAACATCAATTTATAGTACCTTACACCCCTCAGTAGAATGGTGTTGTTGAGAGAAAGAACAAAACCTTACGGGAGATGGCCAATTGTATGATACAGTCACGAGTTATGGACTCTTTATTCTGGGCAGAGGTTGTCAATTGTGCTAATTATATTAAGAATCAAATGCCTCATAATGCATTACAACATATGACTCCTGAGGAGGATTGGACCCATGTCAAGCCTGATGTTTCTACATTCTGAGTTTTTGGTAGTGAGGCTTGGGAATTTATTCTTGATGCTCAGCGGAAAGCCATGGAGAGGAAGAGCCTACCACTAATATTTGTTGGCTACTATGAGGATGTTAAGGCATACAAGTTGTTTGATCTTGATTCCAGAGAGGTCTTGTTTCGATGGGATGTCCAATTTGATGAGCGTTATCCTTAGATGGATTCTCCATCACCAACTTCTCCCTCATTGCCTACTCCTCATACTTGGGATCTTTGTCCTTTTCCTAAGGGAAAAAATTTGGTTCGGTGCAAGTGGGTGTACCGTACCAAGTACGCTGCAAATGGTTCTATTGATAAGTATATGACACATCTTGTTGCAAAGGGGTTTTCTTAGGTGGAGGGTATTGATTACTCTGAGACCTTTGCTCCTGTCGCCAAGATGAATTCTATTCGCTTTGTACTTTCACTTGTAGCTTCATAGGAATGGACAGTGTTTCAGATGGATGCGAAGAGTGCTTTCTTGCATGGAGACCTACATGAGGAGATCTATATGGAGCAGCCTTAGGGTTTTGTGCAGGACTCTTCCTTGGTTTGCAAACTTCGACGTTCATTATATGGTCTCAAACAAGCCCCTCAGCTTGGTATAAGAAGATGGGCTCTTTTTTGCTTTCCTCTCACTTCACACGCTGTCATTCCAATCCCACTATGTACATTCAATGTCAAGAGGGTGATATTTTGATTCTTGTGTTATATGTTAATGATCTCATTCTTACAGGCAGTTCATCCTCCATGAGTCAGAGTGTTCAAAGGGCTTTGATGGAGCAATTTGAGATGACAGATCTCGATCTTTTGCACTTCTTTCTGGGTCTACAAGTTATTCAGTCTTCAGATGGGATTTCCATATTTCGGCAGAAGTATGCTCTTGATATGCTCCAACGATTTGGCATGCTTGATTGCAAGCCTGCTCCCACACCATTTCAGTCAGGTGTTGTATTGAAGCACTTGCTCTACTCCTCTAGTAGATTCTACTTTATATAGGTAGTTGGTTGGTAGTTTGTTGTACCTGGCACATTCACGTCCTGGTCTTTCCTTTGCGGTTGACCTTGTCTCTCGGTTCTCACATAATCCACATGAGAGCCATTGGCAAGTAGCCAAATGTATCTTGAGGTACATTCGAGGCACTACCCATTATGGAATTCACTACACTTCAGGATCCCCTCACATTGTTGGCTTCATTGACTCAGATTGGGCTGGTGATGTCAATGATCGGAAGTCTACTTCTGGCTTTGTTTTTTTCCTTGGTTCTGGTCCTATCACATGGTCTTGTAAGAAGCAGTTTGCTATTGCATTATCATCTACAAAGGCTAAGTACCAAGCAACAGTGTTAGCTAATCAGGAGATTCTTTGGCTTCGACAGTTGATGACAGAGTTTGGGTTTCCTCCTGATATTCCCACTATTCTTTGGTGTGACAATCAGAGTGTCATTCACATTTCTTGCAACCTAGTGGAGCATCGACGAACTAAGCACATTAAGATCCACATGCACTTCATCAGGAAGTTGATTCAAGATAGTTCTCTCATCTTGGAGTACATTCCTATAGAGGAGCAAGTTGCATACATCTTCACTAAATATTTGGCATTGTCGCGCTATCTTCAGTTGTGCTCCATGCTTGGGGTGAAGGAAGTTGTCCTTGGGGGGTCTCTATGAGGCCTTCCTTCTTGTTTTTTTTCAACATATTTTTCATCTCTTTTTGGAGAGGAGTATTTCCTGCTGGGTTTTCTCCTTTACTCCACTTTACAAAGATTTGGTTGTGATTGGGTACCTCATCAGGCCTAGTTGTCGGGACCCAAGTTTGCTTTCTAGCTTGCAGTTGCATTGCTTTCATGCATTTAGTTTGAAGTTTCTCCCCAAGTTCATCTTAAAGGGGGGTGTTAGAGTAAAAGGTTCATTACTTAATTATTTTAATTAAGTTACCTTTTATATTTCTCTTAAGATTAACTTTGTTTGCATTTTGTAGGAATTTAATAATTATTCTAATTATTAAATGCTCCCTTTTAGGTTACACTTTAGGGTTTCTTGATCTCCTTCATAAGGATTGATCTCATTGTATTATATCACTCTCTTTGATTAATGCATCTTCAGCTTTCAGAGCACCCTTTGCTTTTTTTGTCTCCATCTCTTCCTTTCTGTGACAGGTTATTTGCATGCAAGTGATATTTGGGTTCTATGAAGTTGGCTTTCTCAACTTCTATGGATGATGGATGGAGTGTTGTTGAGGAGGGAATGATATATCCCAAAACAACACAAGGATATGGAAGGATATATCCCAATGATGATGAGGAAAGTGTTGTTGATGAGGGAAGGATACATCCCAAAACAACACAAAAGGATAGGGAAGGATACATTCCGATGATGATGATGATGGAAGTGTTGTTGATGCGGGAAGGATACATCCCAAAAAAACACTAAAGGATAGGGAAGGATACATCCCGATGATGACGACGACGATGATGATGGGATCAAGGATTGTAGCAGGGCTGGAAACAAGACCAAGGGTGGGATTAGATGATTTGTGCTAGATTGAATGGATTAAGATTAGGTGGAGATGTGAGATGGTGGAAATGAACAAAATGATGAAGAAAAGATGCTTAGAATAACAATCTATATTATCCTAAGAGGATTGAAGAGATGATGAGGATGGAAGAAAAGATGCTTAGAATAACCAAACTATATTATCCTAAGATTGAAGAGAGGATGAAATGATGAGGATGAAGATAGTTGAGGGATGAAAATAGATAGGATAGATAGATGAGGAGAGTGATGAAGGATGAATGGATAGTAACCAAATCAAGTAGATTAATTGTTATGCATTATACTACCATGTAATGAGCACTTAATTTGATATAGCATGAGATACTATGCACTAGGGTATGAGGAACCAAGGTGACTTTGTATCACATGCATGAGACTGACACAACAAACAAGGAGGCTATCCTAACACCCCAAAGTCATGATGAATTTGGTAAGGTCAATGTTGGAAAACCACAAACACAAAGGATGCCCCAGCGTAACACAAGATCACAAGGATCTTGGTGGGTACTAAGCGGGACAACCAAGAAGACAAAAACAAATAAAATATCAAGATATGCCCCTATGTTTACCAATCACAACACACCATGATATGATGGATCAAGGCGACCATGACAAGGTGTAATAGGGAAGCTCAAATGATAAACAAAAAGCCAAAAGCATCAAAATATCATAATCAATTTCAAACGTCCTTTGCCACAGGATCAAGAGGATGGAGGGGATTGATGTGGTCTATTAGGAAGGATACATCCTGTTAAGACCAAAGATGGAGACTAAACTAAGTGATCAAAAGGACACAAGATATTCAAAACTGATTGGATCTAATGATACTAGTGGATCTCGTTTGTTACGAGCCAACGAGATAGGGACATACTCGACGACAAGGCATGAGACACAAGACACTAGACCAACACACCCTAAAGACCTAGGGGCTTGGGGGATGATCAAAGATTAGCCTTGCCTACGTGAAAGCGCAGAGCCCTTGTAGTTTGATAAAAGACTATGGATAAAAGCGGAAAGAGGACAATGGCGACAAGTGATGGAAGACAAAGATTGGATGAACCAAAAGGAGCCACGGGGGTGGATCAAATGATCAACCTTGCCTACGTGAAAGCACAGGGGCAACATAGTTAAAAAAAAAAAGGCCGACGAGCGACCATGGATAAAGGATGATGAGATGACCATGATAAGTGGATAAAATAATGGAATCGATACAATGAGACAAGATAGACCTAGTGGATAAGATAGGATGATGGTGATTACATGAAGCTCAGGGATGGGATAGTTATCTAAATCATCAAAAGATGAATTGGGAGGATGAAATGATGGAGAGATGAGTGATGAGAAGTGATAGGAGATTGGAAAGATGTGCGAAAGAAGTGGGAGTGATAACAATGAGATAGATGGCATTGGGTGGCATGGGGGGGAAGCCTATAGACAGATACCAATGACAAGGGATTAGGAGAGGGAATGAGGATAAAAATGAATGGATATGGAGATAAGGATGGGGGATGGAAGGGATGCTATGATGGACAGATAGGAAGATAAGGATGGGGAGATGAAAAGCATTTTATTTTGGATAGGTAAGGAGATAAGGATGGGGAGATGAAAATAATATTCTTTTGGATGGGTAAGGAGATAAGGATGGGGAGATGAAAGTGATGCTATGATGGACAGATAGGAAGATAAGGATGGGGAGATGAAAATAATTTTCTTTTGGATAGGTAAGGAGATAAGGATGGGGAGATGGAAGGGAGGCTAGAATGGATGAATGATGTATCCAAGGACTATGTCACAAGGAAGGAGATGCCCCGCTCTAGATATGTCATGTATGACGAGGCAGGAGGGATGGAAGATAGAAGGATGGGAAAATAAGGGAGTGAGATGGATATGGATAAGATGCATGGATAAGGAAGGGAGATTGATGGTAGCATGACGAATGGACAAGGAAGGTAAATGGATGTGGATAAGGATTATGATAGTGTATAGGCGAGGGGAATGTATGCCAAGAGGTATCCAAAGCATGTATATATGTTTACCCCTATCTATATCAAGATTGCAAGGAGGATGGAGGGATTGTGATAAATGGGATATGACAGGTAGGACGTGTAAGATAGGTGGGATGGAGGAGATGGGTGAAGGGGATGCAGTTGCCCCCAAGTGTGGAAGTAAGCTGGATGGGGGATTTACACATGACGCTTGTTTTCTAGGTTTTCTTCATGGTACTTATCCAAGGTTCTTGTTTTCCAAGTTTTCACCATTGGACAAATTATTTCTCTTTAATTTTTTTTTTTGAATTTTTTGGATAGAATGTGGATGAGATGGATAAGGAAGAATAGGGATGGGGATAAATGAATTTATAAGACATGTGATAAGGAGATGGATGAAGGAATCAAGCATCAAGTTCCATACAAGGTATTAAGATCCCATGTGTGAAGTGACTATTGGATGTTGGTACAACCAAGGTTATGAAGATGGATGGATTATGCAAAGGAATGGATTAAAGGGATTGGATGAGGGAGATATGTGGGATAATGGATGGGATTTTGGAAAGTGTATGGATGGAATGATGGGGTAGGCGTGTGATGGGGAGATGTTCTCAGGACCAACATTGGCACATATGGTGGTGGATGTGAAAGGATAGGAGGATTAGTGGATGGATGATGTGGGGATAATGGAGGAGTTGGGGTAGTGAATTTTGGGACATAAGGACCCAAAATAGATTTAGGAGATGGAGGGTGTGTATGATTAGCTTTTGGATTAGCAACTTTGGATGTTGATACAAATTTTTCATTTGAAGGCATTACATATTTTTTCTTTGGGATCCACATGGTTTTGATTTTTGCTTTGGTGGGCCTTTGTGGCCTATGGGTTTGATTTGGATTTTGGATTTGATTTTTCTTTTCACCAACATGTCTTTTTAGGGAGACATGAGGAGCTTTAGATTCATGTGGATGTTTAAATTGATAAATTTTTACTTTAGCATCCAAAGTGCTTTTAATAGCAATGGGATGGGTGCGAGGAGATGGATGATGTGGAGGAAACATGAAGGGAGTGATGGAGGTAGGATTTTGGGGATGATATGTGGATGAAGAATGAGTAGGTATGTGCCTTTGTTGATCTTGATTAGGGAACATGAGAGTGGGTTGTTTATGATGGGTGACATGAATAGGTGATGGATGGATAAAAGGATGAATAGGATGAGATGGAGGAGGTAATTTTGGGATATAAGGGCCCAAAATGGACTTAGTACTCGGAGGATATGTGATGGTCGATGGAGGGATGTAAGGACCCAAAATAGAGGGAGTAGATGAAGGATGGGAGATGGTGGGTGGAGGGACATAAGGACCCAAAATGGATGGAGTAGATGAAGGATGAATATGTATGGTTGTTTTGAGGTGATATGATGGAGGGGGGATGGCGGTAAATGGTTTAGTGGAGTGACAAGAAGAGCCTATTATTCTTTTGGAGGAGGCTCGTTGAGGACGTATAGAGGTTGTACCAATATTTTTGGATTTTGAGTCTTGAGAGACATATCCAAGAGCTTGTGCACGCGAATTTTCTTTGACATGGATGGGCTCTAAAATACCTTGCTCATGAAGGCCTAAACCTTTTCCTTGATAGTTCATGTTCTTGAGCATTCAATCTATTGTAGGATGCTTGTTATTTTGGAAACATGATGCGAGTCCATTATTAGATGGATGAGGATGGGCAACACATATGCTTGGTTCCTCTTCTACAAGAAAACCACCATGGACGAATGTAAGAGTACCAAGGGGATATAAACATGGTGTTGGGATGGTAGGGCTAGGTGATGATGGAGGATCATGAGATGGAGATGATGGGGAAACAACATCTTGATCAAGAGGAGTGAGTGGTAAGGTATTAGGAGAGGGATTAAGTGATATGATAGGATTTAGATTTGTGGCAGTGGGTGATAAGGGCTCATGCAATGGAGTGATTGGATCTTGAGTGACAAGGGGATCATAGGGAAGAATGGATGGGGGACTGTGATCTTGAGATGGACTAGATGGGATGGCATGATCTCTATGTAGAGAATGCGGTATGTTGGTATGATCTGGATCAATCTCTTGGCATGAATCATCATGTGTGGAAGGCATGATAATGAAGGAATGTTGGATGGACTCCAAAAGCGGGGGAGATGGAAGGATGGGAGATTCATGGAATTCATGGGAATGAATTTCAATGATAATGGGAGTGGGAAGAGTGGATTGGATTTGGGTGTCTTCAACAAATGGGCTGGATCTAGGAGTGGAAGGAGTGGATTGGTTTTGGTTATATTCAATGGGTTCAACGACTCTCAGGGTAGGAGATTGGGGTTCAATGGATTCGGTGGGTTTGATGGTTTCAACGGTTTGGGTGGTGCTAGGGGTGGTAATAGTAATGATAGGTGTGGGATGGAGAAGGGTCTCATCACTAGTGACTGTACATGGGGGAGTGGGGCGGCATGGTTTCATCCCTTCAGGATGTGGATTTGGGGATGTATTCTTTGTCACAAGTCCTTGGATGTCATCGAGAATGAGGTTCTTGCTTATTGTAGGATTAGACAATGTGGTAGGAGTAGATGAAGGATCATGAATGGGTAGAGGAATAGGATTATGGATTGGTGGATGAGGATTAGATGGAGGAATGGAATTGGATGTAGGACTGGGAGTAGATGGAAGATTAGGACAAGAGGGTGGAGTGGAAGATGGAGTGACATAGGAGGATACAAATGGTGAATTAGGAAGAGAGGACATGCATGGTGGATTGTAGTAAAGGTATTGGGATAGAGGATTTGGATGGGAAGATCGGGATGGTGGATTAGGATAGGAAGACATAGATGGTGGATTGGGATAAGAGAATACGAGCGGTGGATTAGGACAAGAGGATGTAGGTGGTGGATTGGGATAAGAGGATGCAGGTAGTGGATTGTAGTAGAGGTATTTGGATAATAGATTAGGATGAGAAGATTGGGATGTTTGATTAGGATAGGTTGATGGGGATGTAGGATTAAGATAAGAAGGGGTGGATGTTGGATTAGGATGCGTAGATTGGTATGAAGGACTAGGATAGGGGGACATGGATGGTGGATTATAGTAGGAGTATTGGGATGGTAGATAAGGATGGGAAGATTGGGGTGGTGGATTGTAGTAAGAATATGTGGATGAAGGATTGAAATAGGAGGATGTGGATGGGGGATTATAATAGGGATATTGGGACACAAGAATGGGATAAGAAGACATGGATGTTGAATAAGAAGATGATGTGGAGGAAGGATATGATGAAGATGCGGCTGATGAAGATAATGGTTATCCCTTGTCAAAGGTAGCATAAGGAGTGTTATTAGGTGTGGATGAAGGCGTAATGGGATAGCTCAGAGGGGTGATTGGATTTTGGAAAGCAGTTGGGGAAAGCTTACTAGAAATGATAGCATCAAGGGGATTTATGTCATATACCTCTTGATCTACAAGACTCTTTTTATCATATTCAACATAATTAGGATTCCCCTTGACTACTATTTTTGGTTGCATTTGAAGGATAATGATTCATGATGTTAGATTAGATGGATACAGATTGAAAAGATGGGAAAAAATGATTAGAAGGAAAGAAAAGGTGATGAAAGGATAAATAGGATGAATTTGAAGAAGATGGAAGAAGGGGATCTTAAGATTGGTTTCGCTATCAGAAGATCCTGGATGGCAATGGACTAAGGCTTAAATCAGGATTTAGGTTAAGCTTAGATTGGGATTAATTTAGATTGGATTGAAGCTCAGATTAGGATTAGATTAAAGCTCAGATTGGGATTGGATTGGAGGATATGATAGGATTGATTCTAAACCAAGTTTAGAGGTGTTAACTAGATGACGTAAGGTGCAGACAATCGGATTTTGCCAGATTTGGCAATTTTCAAAAATTGTCAAATTTTGCCATCTTAGGTAACTTCATATGCATATCTTTGAGAGTCCAATTTTTTCCCAAAAGCTTCCAAATACTAAGGTAGGATGAATTTCCAACTAACATCCTAAATTTGAAACATGAGTTTCGAGTTATTAACGAAAACAACTTTTTAAAAACTGGAAAAAACACTAAATTATTGTTTTAAGGTCAAGATGAAAGTTTCAAGCGCTGAAAAAGTGCCAAAATAGGGGCCAACTGACCCAAAATCAAATGGGAATCTACATGCCACCTCATAATGCAACCACCCATAAAACTTCAGCCCAAACAAACACCCGAGTCAAAAGTTATGGCCTCTGGAAGTTTCTACATCAAAATCAAAACCCCTGAAATGAAGTCTAGGTGAATGGGATCAATGATTTGATGATGGATATGGACTCTAATGATGTTTTAAGAAGCACCTATTTGATTTGGTAGAAGAAACAATGACTTTCAGGAAGTGTTGATGGACGAGAACGACGATGATGGGAAGATAGATAAAAGTTTGCTTTTGGGAAAATTCACTTATCTGGGTGAAGGAAAATTTGCTTGTTTAGGGATGGTAAGGAAAATTTTCCTATCTATAAAGGAAAATTTGTCCAAACTGTGGCTGACTAAAGGAATAGGCGAATTTGCAAGGGAAAATTTTCCCAAACACTAGGCAATTTTTTCCAAACAAGGAGCAGGTTCGCCTAAACTTCAAAGGACCTAAGGAGTAGGTGAATTTGCAAGGAAAATTTTCCCAAACTGACAACAGGTTCGCCCAAAATCAAATAACACAGAAAAAAGGTGAATTTGCTAGGAAAATCCACCCAAAATGACTACAGGTTCGCCCAAACTTAGATGACATAGGAAACAGGTGAATTTTCTAGGAAAATTTGCCCAAACTAATTACAAGTTCACCTAAATAGCTGCAAATTTGCCTAAATAGCTACAAATTCACCTAAACAGTTGCAAATTCGCCCAACCACTAAGCAAATTCGCCTAAACAACTGCAAATTTTCCCAAACATCTAGTAAACTCGCCTAAACTCAGGGAAACAGGTGGATTTGACTTTCAGGATCGCCTAATGGGGTAACAACCTCACCTGTTTCTTGAACGGGGTAGACGTGGACAAATTCACCAGAAAATGGGATACTCTAATGGGCAAACGGGCTCACCTAATAGACAAATAGACTCGGCGAATGGATGAATGGACTCAACAAACAAACAAATGGACTCACCTAATGGATAAACAGACTCCCCTGATGGATGAAGACTTGACTAAACCTGAACTCGGACGGATGGGGACTTGAACGAAAGACGAGATTGGTTGTTCAGGGAGAAAATTTGCCCAAACTGATGGAAAATTCACCGAAGTATGTGGAAAATTCTCCCGTTCTCAGAGAATGGGCGAATTTGACAAGTTGAAGGACAAGACAGATAGAAAGACTCAGACTGACAACAAAATTGCCCCTTTAGGGAGCATATTCACCCAAAGTAGTAGCAAATTCGCCTAAACAAGGAGAAAATTCACCTATTCTATAGAGAAACGGGCGAACTTGATGAATGAGGACTGATAGACTCGCATGTTCGAAGAAACGGGCAAAAATGAGGTCACCTAAGAAAGTGACCCACAAGCAAATTCGCCTCTGTCAAAGGAAAATTCACCTAAACAGGGAGACTTGGATTGGACTAGGATGCAGAACAACTGACTGTGGAAAATGATGACAAACATGACAAACAATAGACATAAGGCTAGGCTGACTCAATCTGAAAAGAAAAGCACTGGTATCTCACAAAAAGACTCATCAAGCAACACAAACCTAAAATTAGTGATAAGGGTTTGCAAACATGAGCCTCTATCTAGGCTGAATAAGACTATCTTGTGAGTCCCCGATATATGCACGGTACGTGGGGCACAATCATGAACACTAGCCTATCACAAGCGTGAGTCAGGAGCCCCAACGAGGTACTAGAAACTTGAACCAAATCTTCACATCTTATCTAGGTATCACCCTAGCTTCAACGCTCCACCAAACACGTGACTGGATTGAGGTACAAATTTCGCTCTCCCCCCTTTATATACCCTACCAGTAACACGTGGTTGGGATCGTCCCTTGGGTGATGAAATCCTAGGCAGGTCCCACTAAGGGAAGAAGATACTAGACGTTTTTAGCTAGTCCCCAGGCTCGCACATAGCGTAAGGGGAGAGCTTAGATGCAGTAGCATCTCCTAGGTAGACTCGACTGGACTAGAGTGAACTTGTGATTTCTTGTCACCCAGGATCGCTAAATGGTGCAAGGGGATTGGATACATCAACATCCCACTCACAAGCATGACAAGCAATGTTAATTGAACCTCTAATTAAAGCTACATGTGCCTAGATTAATATAGAAAAACAACTAACTAACTATAGATCTTGGACCCCTCATTCTACAACAAATACGTTAGTAGTTTTTCAACCACCGGTCTTGAACGAACAAGAAACAACTGCACAAACATTAGCAAAATGAGGCACACTCACAAAAAGATAGGTTAGCAGGTCAGTACCTAAAAATGAAACCAAAACGAAGTAAAAAATGGAAGGATTAAGTCTCTGTTTTACCTCAGATTCGCCTCTGTAAGAGGAAAATTCACCCAAATCCATAGCAGGTTCACCTATCTAGGGATAAATTGCAAATTTTCCCAAACTTGTCAGATGGGTGAATTTGACACTTTGCAAATTCACCTCTGTTGTTGCAGATTCACCCCTTTAGCTGTAGGTTTGCTTGTTTAAGGTGCAGATTCACTTGTTTAGGGTGCAGATTTACCTATTTAGGGTGCAAATCCGCATGTTTATGGTGCAGATCACCTCTTTATAAACTTGAACTTGCAAAACTTGAAACAATAGAGAACGTGAAAGAACAAACCCGCTTGTGGGTCCCACAGGGCGTTCTAGAAATGTGTGCAGTGTGTTTTCTACTCTAAAATAATGCAAAATGAATGAAATGCAAAAGGAAGAAAAACGCAAAACAACACCTCAAGATTAGAGCTTAAGATGAAACTCAAACTTGAAAAAGATAATGAAACTCATTTTTACCTCGTTTGAGCTTGATGGAGTTGTTTGCCCCGGTTGATGGCTTGATATGTGTGCTCCTAGATCAATTTTGGCAGCATAACGACTTGTTGTAGCTTGATTTGGATGCAAGGATGGATGAAAATGACTATGGATGCAAGATGGATGTTTGAGAGATGATGAAAATGCTTGAGAAAATGTGGCTAGAATGAATAGGGTTCTTGCTTGAGAATGTGGTTAGAATGGTTAGGGTTTCAAAAATGGCTAAGTGGTAATCATTTAACCAAGGGAGATAGAATGGATGGTGGAGATTGAAAGAGGACAAGAGATCAAGGTCTGAGATCAAAGAGTTGACCAAAGGAATTAAAATTTCCTTTTTTAATGTGCATGGGGATGATAAAAGGAATTAAAAATTTCTTAGAAACCTTGGGTGAATAAAATGAAATTTAAAATTCCATTGGGAAGGACATGGGGATTGTAAATGGAATTAAAAATTCCATGAGAGGACCTTGGGAAGACAAAAAGAATTAAAAATTCTTTGAGGAATGGGGAGAGTTGACCAAAGGGGTTGATTAGACTAGCTAATCAATGATTAGAGGACAATTAGGTGGCTAATGAAGATTAGGAGCCAACTTGCAAAAGTTGGAGGATGTGACACATCCTAATCATGGATTAGACATGTGCACACCCCTATTGATGGAATTAGGAGGTGGATTAGGATTAAGTGAAGATTATGGGGGATGGGAGATGAAGGGATATAAATAAATGGATTATTTATTTAATTCCTTGGAGGAAAGGAATAAAAGGTAAAGTATTTAATTATTTAACTAAATACCTTAGGGATTTAGAGGACTTTAGGGGTATTAATTAAATAATAGCAATATTACTTAATTAATGCAAATAAGAGGATATTTAGATGAAAATGGATAAATTTGACCAAACGTAAGTGGCCAAATTTAGGTGTCTACAGACCTATACGACCCTATTCAACAAGTAATAGCCATACATAACATAGTGAGAGTGCAACTTGACATCCACTAACATTACCATTCTTGCTCATTATTATTGTTAAAATAAATGCTCCTTGGCCATATGACATGACACATAATTGAGAGTAGAAAACCAACAACTTTGATCTCTTGAAGATAAATAATGTTTGGAAGGGTAAATATTTGTGAAAAATCCTACACAACTATTTGTTGTTTGGGTCCATCAAAATTATTGCCTTCCACGACATGTTGTAGGTCATGAAATATGAGGGTCTAGGGAAATTTCATTAAAGTCAAACCCTTGTAAAGGAGAAAAAATGGTTTATGCAATCTGGATTTCATTTGTTGGAGAAAAATATTCAAAAATTTCATGTCATTTTTCATGAAAAAAATCCCTTACTTTCATCTCTTGAGGAAGGTTGTGAGAGCTCCTATTACCCCCTATTAGAGAAGAGGTTTGAACAACCATGTCCATAGTGGATAAAAAATTCATATGGAGTGTAGTTCTAAAATATTTGGGCTCACTAACCTCCTTTGAAGGTTTGCTAGAATAACGAACATGGTTTAGAAGCTATGTTGCTATCACATACTTAGCTTTGTCATTGACATTAGACCAAATATAGGGCACAAGTCAAAGATTGGTAGCCACACCATTGTTATTTCTTGTGTACCTAAACAAAGGGACATTATTAGGCCCATTGCGACCACATGTATGGATGCCAATAGTACTCCAACCATCCTCAATATTATCTTGTGACATTTCACCCACTGATTTGTAGGTTGGTTTTGGTTTGTGTGAGTAAGGGACTATCTTTGATTTTATGTTTAGAGATTTGAGACCTAAAATAAGTGTTAGAAAGATTGATATACAAAACACACTGCACATGGTACATACCACCAATTTGTATATCAATAATTTCTATAAGATTTTGAGAAGTATATTTCTATGTAGACCTTGTATTGTGTTTTGAGTCAAATAAAACTTGTCCATTTCAACACAGACCACCATCCATACTTGGAGAAGGGAATAAAATTTAGCAATGACCAACAAGGAAAAATAAACTAGGAAATTCAACCCACATAGGCACCTTATCACCCTAGTGGTTAGACACAATCAAATCCTTGAGTCCAAGGGAAAAAACTAAAAGTGGGTAATGGACATTGTGATGATCATGTTAAAGGACAACATCCACATATTTTTTTGCATAGTGAAAGAGGAAATATCCTTTGGTTAAATTCTAGATAACATCCAATTTAACACCATGGGGACCCAAGTGATATTCACCCCAATTTATAACATACTTTAAAAATAGAACATGTCTTGCAAAAGAAGCTATAAGAGTCAATTGTTTTATCATTTGCATGCATTATCACAATCTAGAATCATAAGAATAACATCTGAGGGAGTTTCATAACTTGTACCTCATAGAACACTTTTGAGACAAGCTTTCCAAATTTCTTTATAGAATAACACCATTAGCGACTTCAATACCAACTACTTGAACATTAACAATTGAAAATAAAAAAAAATAGACACTGTTATAAAACAAACTAAACAAACATAAAATAAAAAAACCTATTTTTTTTTATAATAAATACATAAATATTAAAATATCCTCCTTAATAAGTAGAGGAAGTATACAAATATTTAAAAAAACTTCCTTAAGAAATACAAGAAATATTAAAAATACCGACTACAATATTAAAAAGTAGCGTGACTGAAAAAAACTACAATATTAACCTCTCTCGCTGTCGTGTCCTAACGAGAAATTGAGATTAACGGTTGGCTACACAGCACACGGTCCCCTCAATCTCATAAAATTCCTCTTCGTTAAGTTCAAATCTCCACCTTCGATCTCATCTCGTCCATCCAATCCCGCCCCTTGATATTCAGCCACAATTGAGACATCACCCTCCTTCAAAACACAGCACAATACAAATTTATCTTTATTCCAAACTGCTACTATCATACATAATAAATAACCATGTACCCAATTCATCCTAATTGATAACCATTTCATCTTCAACTGATTTTGTCAGATTTCATGATATTTTTCTGGCTGTCTTCAGTCTGAAAATTTGTGAGCATCATAATTATGTGGGCTTCAACACACTCTGCTCCAAAGAACAATGACAGTTCGAAGGTACAAAGATCTAGACCCTCTGGGTTGGAGAACAAGAAAGGATTAGGGTTAATGATTTTGTCACCCAAGAGAAGAAAAGATCCACCACTTTCCCTTTTGACCGGCAAGGCAATTGAAGAGAGGAAGTGGATATACAGGTCAAGAGATTTCAGCATTCAACCAACCAATCAAAAACATAACAGAGGTACACTTTTCTCAATTTATGTACGGTGAACGAAAAATAATCTTGAAGGTATTTACTATGTTGAAACTCAAGAAAAAAGGCTATATTGTTGTTTTGTGAACACAAAATTCAGAAAATTGAGCCTTCTTGCAAATTTGTATTCATTTATGAATACCTAAAACATTCTTGAGGATTCTGTCAAATCTTAGAAAAGTGGGCCTTATTGCAATTTTGTAATGTGCAGACTCAGAAAAATGAGCCTTATTGAATTTTCAATTTTATTTATGAATGCCCAAAACATTATTGATGACTGAGACGAATCTTTAAAACAGGGCTTGATTGCTATTATTTGTATGTAATATAGTTAGAAAAAATGTTCTTAGTGCAAATTTTTAATTTCTTATGAGTACCAACTTTGACTTAGGGAGTTTTCTGTGTTGATGAGAGGAGATGGCACGAGACGTCATTAGGCCAAATTGGTCTCAGGACCTATCAACATATCTTTAAATGTTAAGAATATTTCTTCTATGGATATCCAGTTTTAAAACGAATTTTCAAGTTTTCTGTCATTTCTAGTTTTCCAGAAAACCGGGGCTTTGGGAAAATAGTCTTATTGCTATTTTTCCTTTTGAAGATTTTAACTTTTGTTTTGGGAAAATGCTTATATTGAATTTGTGAGCATTTGTTATATATAGCGGGACTGAAGCCATACGTGTGTTGGGCAAATAAACTCTCAAATTTGAATATCAAGGCATTCTCTTCTGCAGGTTCAATTAATCTGGGTTTTGGACAAGTCTACTACATTCACAAAACCTGGGGAGGTAGGTCTCTATATATGGGTCTGAGCTAGTATACACTTAAGTGCAATTTGAATTCTACTATGAGAAGTTTATGTATTGTGAAGCCTTGGATTAGGTTTGGAATTTTCATCAATAAAGACCACTTAGAAAGGACTGACCTAGCAAACATTCCATGGGATTTCGAATCTAGTATAAGAATTTTAAGTGTAACGAAGCTTTAGTTTCTATTTATTTGTGCCATGGGCACATACAACGTAATGAAAATAGAGGTGGTGGGGGGATCTATATGGGTCTGAACTAGTAAATACCCCACTGGAATTTGGGTACTGTCATGAGAACCTTTATATTAGG
This sequence comes from Sequoia sempervirens, assembly GCA_007258455.2. Lineage (NCBI taxonomy): Eukaryota > Viridiplantae > Streptophyta > Pinopsida > Cupressales > Cupressaceae > Sequoia > Sequoia sempervirens. Next base: position 553,677,555 of record VDFB02270651.1, read on the forward strand.
ATCTTTGAGTTCCATTAATTCAATCATTTAATATTATGGAATTGGGGTACTGTCATGAGAACATTGTATGAAAAGTGTTTAAACCCTATTTACTAAATTCAGATTTTTTGAACCAAATTCTGCCAGATCTTTTTTTTTTTAGACTGGCCAGATTTCTCCGATTTGGAATAGACTTTTCAATTCCAATAGAAATTTTACTGAATTTTCTTTACCTCCTCTAATTTTTTAACCTAGTATTGTTTAAACTCAGAAAAAAATGTATTATTGCTTTTCAATTTTTTATAGACAAATTGAGTTTGTTGCTTTTTTTTCTTCTGTTTTGGGAGTTGGTCATATTTAATTTAAGAATATTTGTGATATATTGTAGCACTAGAACTTTACCTTCAAAATTGAAGATCAGGGTTTCTGTCCTTAATCAAATTTTTAGTTTTTATGCTTTTAATTCAGCTAATTCAATTAGTATGTGCCCAAAGGCATATCTGCGATCATGAGAACAAGGGCAATGATAGGATCTATGTGAGTTTGGGATTTAATGTGCTTTAGGGAAATTTGGAGTTTATGACTAGGTTTATATGGATTTGAACTAGTAAATACTTGAGTGGAATTTATGTTTTATGATTGAACCTCAAGTAATGAAGTCTTGAAATTCAAGCAATATTTAGTGATAGGGGCATTTGCATCATAACGATGCATTGTGGGTGAATGTCCACATTTGCTAGAATTTAGAGGCAAGGATTGGTTTTTTGACAAGGGATCTCAAGCTTGGACATAGGGTATCACAGGAGCTTTGTCACATCAGTTAGATTCAAACTCAAGGATTGAGAAAGGCAAAGCTAAGTTATCCAATAACTCTTTTTCAACTCCCCTTGGGTGGGAAAATGTCATGTCCCCAACTAATATTTTGGATTTATTTGTTCTTACATAGATCTGACAAAACCCAGAAATCTCCCTTCACATTTACACAATAACATTCAGAACCCAGATTACAAATGAAGCCAACTGGGGAGAATAAACTTCAAAATATTTCCTTGTATTAATGGATCTAAATTTACATTACAATATGCTGCTACAGCATGAATAACAAATTGAAATACAATGGTTACACCCACGATAGGCTGTAAATCACACAAATCTGGTGCACTTGGAATCTGCAACCATGAAATCTCTTTCACAGCCTTTGTATGAGGTTGTCCTACAGGGCCAAAGGGGTTTCATCCACTAACTCATGAAACTGAATGGTTTTTGTCCTCTAACTCATGGGAAAGATTTATGCAAAGACCATGTGTAGCAGAAGATGCAACCACCCCATTAATGAAGCATGGTTGTCATTCACCTCTAGCACCGTGAATGCATATGAAATCGTGCCCCTTAGAAATCAAGCAATGTTTTTGGATAGGAGAAATCGTTTTGGAGTCATTGCAGTGTCCAATCTAGCCATTATTGGTGTCTTGCGTCTAGGAGGGAGGTAGGTGGGAGTGAAAAGAGGAAAGCGCAAGAATTTTAGAGATTGGGTGTTGGAGGTATCTCATCACTCTTATTGCTTGTTAGGGATGAAAGTTTGAGGGTACCATGCGAACATACTCGGGTAAGGGGAAGATTGAAACTTTGGCTTCAATGGGTGACAGCGTAAGGATTGGGGAGTTGAGGTTTGGGTAGGAGACATGCACGAAGGGACAAGTCCAAAACTCTAGCAAAGCAAGGGAAAAGAGTAGGGTTTGGAAGTGTGGCATATGAGGTACCCAATTATGAGTATATTTGAACTTGTGATCTTGATGGGATAATAGAGTGTAATGTGTTGGGGTTCGGAGTTTGGGAGTAGAGCATACTAGGTACCCAAATAAGAAAATATCCAAACTTCTGATCTGATTGAGGTGACATGGTGTAACATGTTGGGGATCGGGGTTTGGACATACTCCATAATAGGTACTTGGGTAAGAGGAATGTTGGAACTTCTACTCTGATAAGACACTTAGTGTAAAGGGTTGGGGAGTTGGGGTTTCGGAGATAAGGGGGATCATGAAAGGAGTACTCGAGTAAGGGAATCCCTGATACTCCAATAGGAATAAAGGAAAAGTAGAGTTGGGCGAAAATGCCTACCAGGAACGAAAACCTCAAAACTCCAACAATTTGCATAAACTTGGTAAATTGAACATACCTCTCCGCTTGGAAACTTTTGAACTCAATTGGAACTTGGGAGATGAAAAGGGAGAACATGTATGTAGACTTTGACCAAGGGAGACACAAGAAATGGGGATTAGGCCTTTGCTCCATAAACACAAATTAATTGAAATGAAGAAATGATAAAATGAAGCAGATGGATGCTAGTTCACCTTTCCATGTTAGAAGTTGCTAAGCTTCTTGGGGATCCTAAGCAAGATTATTCTACCTTTTGGTGCCAATGTGATTCCACTTGGGAGTGGCAAGGTTTGGGAAAAACCATCCTTTTGTGTGGTAGTCCACCTAAGGTGTTCTTAATGGTAGAGAAAGTGCTCGTGGTCGATCTATTGGAAATGGATGTTGATCCTATTGTAAGTCTATCCTTGAGATGGTTGTTATTGTCTCCTACTTTGAAAAGTGGCTATTTGTTAAGGATGAAAGACTAGGTCCAATAGTCATGGGGCTTGCATTTGAAGATCTTTCTCAAGAAGTGGATTATGAGAGTGTTCCCTTTCATTGTTATGATTACCATAAGATGGGACATGACACTAGATTTTGTAGGATTTGGCCTCTTCCTTGCAAGATGTCAAACATCTTTTCTAAGAAGTATTTTGTGCGAGTTTGAAGGCTTAAGTCTATTTTGTAGGTTTGGAAAGATTTCCTATTCTTGTGTAACCATGGCTATTTTTTTGGATGAGCCTTTTGCCTTTGATGGAGCTTGTTTTTGGATAATTGGAAAGTGCTTGAGGTTTCCCCTGCTCAGCCTCAACAAGATATTGTTAGTCTCAAGATTAAGAATCTCTATCTAGAGCATGCTAATGTTGCATCAAATTCCCTAGTAGATGCAATAGACCTGAATGACTCCTCATTGATAGTTGGGGATAATAAAGCTCTATGACTTGCTACTTCTTTGAATGCTGGATCAAATGAACCCATAGTGGAAGACATCTCCTTGTCTTCCAAAGAAGATTATGAAGTGTTTGGAATGATGTTAGGAGGTTCTAATGTTATTGAAGTTTTGGAGGCATTATGGGGTATATCTAGTACCAATTTACTGCACCAATCTTCTCAAAAGAGTGGCAAGAAAAAGAGAGGAAGAAAATTAGAGTTTGATCTAACTCAAAGAGAGCATTTTGGATGTGAGAGGTGTGAGGGCTCAATATACTATGGATTCTTTATTTACATGGAAGGGGAGCCAATGTGGTCAATAGTGGAAATGAGGATCCCTTGGAATGTTAGGGGTCTTAATGCCCCTAACAATAGGAGGGTGGTTTAAAATCATCTTGCCTCTAATCTTGTTGATTTGGTCCTTTTGCAAGAAATGAAATTGTTGTATTTGGTTTTCAATGATATTCTCTCTTCTTCTTTGAAGTCTTAGTTAGAGGTGAATTTTGAAGCCTCGGGTGTGTTTGGAGGTTTGTTTATTCTTTGTAATTTGGGTAGAGTTAATATTCAAGTGGAAGCTAAGGATTTGAATTGGATTGTATTCTTTCACTATGGAGATTTCTTCTCAATTAAGTTTTTTGCAAGACCAAAGTGTGGGTTTTGGAGGAAATTTAAATGCCATCATGGTCCTAGATGATAAATTGGGTGCTGTTAATCATGTTTCTAGATCAAAGCATGATTTTAAAGAGTTTAATAGCCTAGAATAATCTCTTTGATGCGATGCCTCAGTGGGTGAAATCCTTTGAGTCATAGATGCAAATTGATTTGTTATAGTTGGAAGACTTGAAAGATATTCTATGTCAAATTTCATGTTTTTAAAATGGTCTTGGATGAATATAGATTGACTTTAGGGAAATTTATTAATGCCAATAGTTCTAAAATCTTTTTCTTTATTGTGGCTCCTAGATTTCAATGTTTTTGTATGCCACTTGGGCTTCCAAGTGGCTTCTCTTCCAATCATATACCTTGGTGTCCCACTTTTCTCAGGAGCTTGTAGTGCTAGATTACAGTGGAGAACAATCAAAACCAAAGTTAGGGAAGAAGTGGCGAAGAAAAAAATGCAAATATAATAATAGAACCACCACTGCACAACAAAAAGTCATCAATCCGATGCTACTAGTACTAAAAATAAGTATGGGAAAGAAACCATCTGTTGTACACATGCAAATTCTCGAAAAAAGTTTGACAAACACAATTGTTGACGAAGGGTCTGGAGTAAATGTACTGCCAAAAGACACATGGAAATGTTTGGCAAAACCAACTCTTTGGCCACTAGCATTCCAACTAGTAGGAGAAGACCATCATGGGATCAAACCATTGGGAATCGTAATGGCATAGAAGGTAATGGTTGGAACTCAACAATTTCTTTTGAACTTTGTAGTCATTCCTTGAGAAAAAAAAGGCTACAATGCACTATTGGGTCAAGGATGGTTGATAGCAGCCAAGGTTGATCATAATTGGAAGAAGAAAACACTGTCAATAGAAATAGAGGAAGAGAATACGTTAGAGACTTGAGAAATTAGGTAGTGAGTGAAGAAGTTGCTTCCTTTAATTCAGATTTGGATGTAGGGAAAACATGGGCATAAGAAGAGAAAGGTCCCATGGAGCTAAATGTAGCACTTGATCTTCAACACTGTTTAGAAGATGAACCTAGCTCCTTAAGCGGGCTCTTTCATTGGCGGTTAGAAGATTACAAAGTGTTCCAACAAGAGTGTAACATGATACAAATTGGAGAAGAGGAAGAAAATCCTAGGGCGACAACAAGCCATACATTTCCACCAAAGTACGAGAAGTACAAGGAATTGGATGACACACTGGCACATAATTTTGAACGAGAAAAAACAATGAAGTATGACAAGAAAACTAAACCTAGGAGAAGAAGGTAGTATTGAGGTAATTATGGTAGGAGATAATTGGGATCCTATTTTCAACATAGCTGCATTTAAAATTTTTCTGGAGTATAAAGATAGTTTTGCATGGACATATAAAGATTTGAAAGGAATATAGCTAGAACTTTGTGTGCACAAAATCCCCTTGGTATTAGGAGCACAACTTGTATAGAAAAGACCATATAGGATGAACAAGAATTATGTGGCAAAAGTCCAGGAAGAACTAAAGAAAATGTTGGAAGCATGTATAATCTTCAAGGTAGAAACAAGTGATTGGGTGTCTCCAATTGTTATATCACTCAAAAAAGAATCCAAACAAATCTAGATATGTGTGGATTTTAGAAGTCTTAACACAGTTACCATCAAAGATTTGTTTCCGATTCCCTTCACCAATTTGATTCCCAAGGAAGTCACAAGCCATGAAATTTACTCCTTTACGAACGACTTCTTCGGCTACAATTAGATAAGTATAGCTGAAGAAGATAAGTTGAAAACTACTTTTGTGGTAGAAGATTATGCAATGCTTTGGCTAATTTCTAGGGATTAATACTCCAGATCTTTGACAAAATGTATGGAAGCACTAAAGGATATCATTGGAGTCAAATCATTCTTGGGCCATGTAGGTTATTATTGGTAAGTTATAAAGAATTTTTCCCAAATATCATATCCATTGGACATGCTCACGAGGAAGGGAATAACATTTACATGGCTAGAAGAACATGAGAATGCATTCAACAAATTAAAGACACGCCCAATCAATTCATCCACTTTAGCATATCTAGACTAGAAGAAAGAGATTCACGTCTATGTAGATGCATCAAATTTTGTGATAAGAGTAAAATTAGCACGAGTTGAGCCTCAAGGACTTGATCATCCCATTCTTTTTGCCAATTGACTATTGTCTAGTACCGAGTGTAACTATAGTACTACATAGAGGGAAGTGTTAGGAATGGTTCATTTGGTGCAAAAATTCTGACACTACCTCTTGGTGACACCTTTTACATTATGTGGATCACCAAGCATTAATATACCCACTAAACAAACCAATTATACAAGGTTGGGTAAGTAGATGGTTGTTATTACTTCAAGAGTTTCACTATCATTGTACGATCTTGGAAGAGTCACATAATAGCAGATCAAGTATCGAGGGTTATGTTAGGAGAACCACTTGAAGGCATGAATGAAGACTTCCTTGATGCCCACTTATTCCAAATAGCTGCACTACCACCCTAGTATGAGCACATTGTGGAGTGCCTCTCTATGTCAACATTCTCGAAAAGTAAAACATTCCAACTCGTCAATGGGCTCCTGTACAAAATGGGATCCAATCACATTCTCAAAAGGTGTGTCATGTGCAAAGAAATTAAAGGAGTATTAGAGGAAGCACATGAGTGGTTTTTGGGTGGCCATATGGGACCGAATGCTACTATGAGAAAAGTCTTCTTGGCTAGCCTATGGTGGCTAACACTCCATACAGACACATGGGAGTGGGTAATTAGATGTGACACCTGCTAGAGAGTAGGGAAACCATTGAAGAGAGATTATATGCCACTCTCGTCGTTGCAACAACAAGAAATCTTCAAGAGGTGGTGATTGGATTTTATCGGTCCTCTTAAGGTCTGCCAACTCCATCAGTGTAGATACATCCTTGTAGCAATAAAGCACTTAACTAAATGGGTAGAAGCTAAAGCATTGTTGAACAACACAACACTAAGCACTGCCAAATTCATTTACAAACACATAGTCACTAGACATGACATTCCCGTATAGATAAGTAGTGATAGAGGGGGACACTTCATAAACCATGTGATCTAACTTATGATGAGTGAGTTTTGGATATTTCATACCCTCACGAGCTTGTACTACCCAAGAGCAAATGGTCAAGTGGAGTCGATGAATAAAGTACTCATCTCTGTCATTCATAAATCGTATGGCATTGAAGGAACCAATTGGAAGAATGGGCTTACATAACGACATACAAAGTAACCATGGGACACACACCCTTCCAATTGATGTGTGGCCAAGAAGTCGTGGTCCTTGCAGAATACATGGCACCAAGCCTAAGAATTTTCTTGGAGGATCAGTTGGGTGATACCAAAAGTTTAAAGGAAAGGCTTTTTCAATTAAATAAGCTCGACGAACGAAGAGTATTAGCACAATGGGAAATTGAGGTGATGCAAAAACGGTGGAAATATTGGCACGACAAGCATCTCTAGAGAATGAATTTCCAACTGGGGTAGTTTGTTTTAAAATATAATGGTTGTAACAAATTAAGCTTAGTAAGTTTAAGGTAAAGTCGTTAGGACCCTTTAAAATAAGAGAAGTACTAGGGAATGGATCTATAAAGTTGGAAAACTTAGATGGCACTTTGATAAAAGACACTATCAATAGGTCTAAATTGAAGATGTACAAGGAGCGACAAAAAGATTCTTATCGTCGTAAATATGATAGATTGGACAATTGGGGAGGACAAAGAAGTAACCAAGGAGATCTTGGAGAAGCTAGTTAGAAGTGTCATAGCTCGAACAAACCTGTACTTGATGAAATCTTTGTTTAGTCCACTGTTACACCCCTAACTTTAACTATGTTTTAGTTTTTACTTTGAAGTAATTAGTAGATGATTATGCATGTTTCAATGATTTGATGTTTAGTTAAAATGGCTAGAAAAATTAATGTTTTCATGAGTCATGTTTATTTGACTAAAATTTGACATGTGCTTAAAAGTTGTCAAGATGTGATGATCTCATGAGGATTATGAAAATGATTACTGAAACACTAATCTTGTGTTGTTGATTGCAAGTTGCATTCAAGGAAATAGGTTTTTCGCCCTCCGTGAAAGGGAGGGAGAGCATCATCAGAGAGAGTAGTATAGATATAAGGTAAAGAACAAGTTGTCGCCATCTTAGGTCTAATGATGATTCAAAATGGTGAGCCTAGTTGAGTCGGGTAAGTGATACTCAACCCTCTTGGTCTAAGTTTACTTCTCGACTCGACAAGTTGTCAATATCGTTTAAGTCTAGTTCATGTTGTTTAACGTGTTTAGAAGCTTGTCAATAATAATCAATTAGTCAACCTTTGTGTTGATATAATACTCTTAAGGGTTATTAACTCTCTTTTTATTATATAAATACATAGATATTGTCAACGTACAAACATTTAGGTTCAAGTATGTATGGATACATACACAAATGCATAGGTTATTTCGACGAAAATGACTCATGTATAAATATGTTCATATATGTATGATGTGCCACCTTTATATGCTTTTAATTATTGGTTCTCATCATGATATTGCATGAGGATGTTGATCATTTAGATCAACATTGAGTTCATTTGGTTTTGGCGAGTATGTTGATTGGACAACATAACGAACTATGTCGTCAACTCTTGCCCATGAAACTTTTAGTTTCTTTAAAGGTCATTATGTTAAAATATATGATTAAAATCTTTAATGGCTAGATAAGCCAAGAGCTAACCAATGAGACTCAACTCTTAGTAAAGAGAATCTTGTGAGTCATGTGTGGTAGATATTGTTCAATTCTTTTAATCTATATTAGATTAGACTAAGATACCTCCAACCACATACTTTTCAATATTTAAACCATATGCACACCCCTAGGGCCACGACAAGCATTTCTTGGCAACAATTATATTCATTGTGCCATATTTAAATATCCTCATAAGGTTATAAGAGCCACAAACGGATAAAGTGGATTCAGGCATAGATGCGCCAATATATATAAATATAAATATATCTTTGCTAAAATACCAATTGGTTCGTTGTTTGAGCCACATTGATAATGTTTTGGCAGCAAAGGATTACTATCTTTCAATGAGTATAATCTAATACTAGCAGCGACATAGTAATTTTTAAGTGGTTGAGGTTATCTTTTAAATGCTCTTTTATATGTTCTTGAGCCACGGATAGTATGTAAGGCTGCGCTTATTTCGCATAGTGGGAATTTGCTCGTAGCAATGGCGGTGTCCATCTTGAACCTAGGTAGAGTTAAATCTTTGAGATAACAACCATTCTAACAGAATCTAGAGCTTATCTTCAACAAGAAAGAGCAACTCTCTCACTTTTCAGCGGTGAGTGAACACAATAAGATAGAGCAACTCTTCCACTTTTCAGCGGTGAGTGATAACCAATAAACCACTTATTCAGTGGGGTAAGTAACAACAAAATATCAAGAGCAGTTCACTGGTGGTACTACCACTTAGTGTTACAATTTTAGCTCAATTGAAAACTTCTAAATTCGAGATATGCATTCGCTGCTACACATATGGTCATGAAAGAAATTGATAGAACATCCCCACGTATCAAAACATCAAAGGACTAACCAAACATCATGGAATTAACAAATATACCTCATAGATTGGCAAATAGATGGGTGGTGTAGGTCTGAAATCCTGCTGTTACAATCTCGATAGTGAGATATAAACTTAGAAAACTTCACCAAATCACTCCCACATGCACCCATAATGAATGCAAGCTATAACCATGTTCCCAAACAGCTTTGAGTGACTAATCACATCATTAGAATATTCATAATAAAAAACCAAAACTGAAACTTCAAAGAAGCTCCAATGGTGACTTTTGGCTAGGATCACACCACAATCTAGCTAGGGAATATCTTGCAATTCCGAAACTAGAAATCTATGAGGGATTTCGTCCTCAAAGATTGAAGATAACCAAAGCCATTTTGGCAACATAACATTATCATTGTTCAGCATCACCAAATTGAGCCCTCAACACCTCCTTTTATAGCTTTTTTTGTTGCTTTTTCGAAAAAGCGATTTTTTGCTTTTTCATCACTTTTCTAAAAAAACACTTTTTTACTTTTTTCCATAAAGGCACTTTTTCTTTTTTTGTAGATTTTTTTCCGAAAAAACACTTTTTCTTCAAATTAAATAATTCATTATGTGCAAACATTTAATCCCCTTTACAACGAGCTATTACACTAAGTTGTCCTTTAATTATTTCTCAACATTAGAAATATTAATTAAATAACTTAATAACTCACCCAAGTTGCAAAAAGTACTGCAACGTCATCAAAATCCAATTTTGACCACACCATGATGAAACTAAAGTTGTAGAAAGATGATTGCAATCAACTTGGTGACTTTCTAAAAATAGCCTACTCCTCCAAGAAGTTTGGAGAGCACCCAAAAGGTTGGAAATTGATTTCGAAAGCATCTAAGGGCTCCAACTAACTAACTGAACTCAAACCCAATAACAATTGCTCTGCAACTGATCAAATGCTTCTCCAAGAATGTTAGAGTTGTTCCTAACTAACCAGTTAGCCTCCAAAAGACTTGGAAACTTGCTAAATGTGCATGAATTGGCTAAGTGCCAAAAGAGGACATTACATATGGAAAATGAAGATTGCATACCCCATACTTTGGGATATGATCAGGATACATTAGTTATGAATTACATCCAAATGAGGCAGGATCAAATCAATCTGTTGATGGGATAAACGAAGAAGATTGCAATCAACTTGTTGAGGCATATTTAAAATTCTTTGATTGTCATGCCCCCGAAATTGCAACTAGTGATTTTTTTACTGGCTAATATTCGCCAATTGGCTAATAGTTGAAATTTGGGAATCCAAAATTGGCTAATAGTTTGAGCTATAACGTGACTTGAATCGCCACATTTTTACAAAATTTTATCAGTCTTATTTAAATCGCCAAATAATTTATTTTCTTAAAAACTTTAACTAAAAAATTTGCCACAATATTCGATACAAGATTAGATTAGATTCGCCTAAATTTAATAAATTATAGTAGAAATCTATATTAATTCGCCAATAGTATATCAAAAGTATTAGTTGCTTTAGAACCATATTTCTAATATTTAGTTTCCACCATTGATTTAGAATATAATATAATGGTCCTTGTTGTATTCCACGAGGTAAAATGTACCCATGATTTGTACATTTTACCTTGCATAATACATTGAGGATCAGTATATTATATTTAAAAAAAATGGTGGCAAGTAAATATTATAGTCTACCCCTTATACCCATCGATAATTTCCACCCTCGTGCCCCGATTTTTACACGAGAATATTTTTAGATTGGATGGATTTGCCAACATAATTAATGCATTTGCCTATTATTTATCAGGATTTGCCAATTTTTTTAATATTTTTTAGTAATGTAAAAAAAATCGGCAATAAAATTAATATTTTTTTCAGAAAAAAGAAAAAATTCGCCAATAGAAATTAATATTTTTCCTAAAAAAATGAAAGATTCGCCAGGATTTTATATATTTTTTTGAGGGGGATTTCTTAAAGTTATCACTGAATTTGCAACCCTAAAATATATAATACAAATAAATAAATAAAATAAATAACAAACTAAAATAAAAATAAATATATAAGAATAAGAAAACATATAATATATTAAATAATATATAATGGTGTGGACAAGGCAGATATTGAACAGCAGCAAATACATTTCCTAAAGCGGTGATTAGAATTATTGAAGGGAGGTAGCGATTAATGCACAAAGGCTGCGATCCCATTTCTAAAGAAGGAAGCACTTAACTAGGGGCAGTGATTCATATCATTGGTGGTGATGATTACGAATTAGTGAATGCAAAAAGGCATCGCTTAGGTCTTAAGAGGATATTAGCAGAAAGGAACGTCCCTCTTCATGAAGTGATCTCCCTCCATATGGTCGCCCCTCTTAGGGATTTTGCAAGGTATAAAGGGAACATAAGAGAGAGATATATGGAATAGAAAATAAGGACAGAAATAGGAGTATTTCCTGAGCATAGCAGCTGATGCATTAATATGATATACTCAGATTTGGAAGAAGAAATATGTGGGAAGAAGTTGGCTCAAGAAGAGATAAATGAAGGCAAATGATAAATCAATAAGGCAAGTAAGTTGAATATATATATATATATATATATATATATATTCATATAAAGTGATTATTGAAAGATTGAAATCAATTAGAAATAATTATATATATTTATTTCAAATATACGATTATGCAATAATGATACTTGTAGACATATATATATATATATATATGAATGTCTTTATCCTATAAACAATCAAATGTAAGGTTGAAGGAAGTAGATTAGGGAGATGTAGTTTACGGGCTCTCCCATGCTAAGTATTCCACCTCAAGGGTGGAATTGTCTTGGTTTGGATGTTCTTGCCGCTTGGGGCCAAGAGGTGGATTGTCTTGGTTAGATGCTCGTGCTCTTGGGCTTAGATGGGTTGAGTAGTTTACAAGCACCCCTTTCAAGGCTTCCATATCAAGCCAAACTATGACTGATTGTTAGGATGGATTCAAAGAGTCTCAATCATAAGGAGGATGGATAAGACAACATGGATAGGAAAAGCAGATACAAGTGTATCCACTAAGTAGGCTACCCCAAGGGTGGAATTGTTTTGGTTCGAATGTTCCTGCCACTTGGGGCCAAGGGGTGGGTTGTCTTGGTTAGATGCTTGTGCTCTTGGGCTTAGATGGGTAGCTTCGGGTGGACTTATCATGTTTCTCATCCACGTCCTATTCTGATTAAGACTTCCACTATGCATTATGGATATTGGTAGTTTAGATAGTCTTGAAATAGTTATGTACTTTTGTATAGCTTAATAGATAAGGCATTTATTATGTTTTGATCATATGAATTATATTTTCTATATTATCTAACATGATTGCAGGACCTAAACCAAGATTTTTCTTGCTTGAAGCATTTAAGTGGTAAGCTATAACCCTAACTACATTAAGCTTGTGATTCTAGGGCAAGATTTAGGGAAATCCCAAAAGGGGACATTACATTGATCAATACCCATTCCTACTTTCAATTGAAGAACAAGTCTAACATCTTTGTTTGATAGTGATGACAAAATGTTACATTGTGGTGGAACACTTAGGGTATGATCAAGCATTATGAGAATATGTAGGAAAACATCACTTAATGCAATATGATGTGCTGCCACCCTTTGTACCACGAACAATTGGAGTTTGACGAACTATACATAATTTTGTAGCTAGTCCATCCGTATGAGGTGAAGAAGTCACGTGGTGCCAACAATGAGGAGGATGATTTATTGATTCTCGGTGGAACAAAATTATTAAGGTATGAAAAAATTGTATGGTTGAAGAATTTTTTTCATATGGATTATGTCAAAACTTGCTATGCAAATGAGTGTTATAGAGGACCATATGGAAGCTATATAATGAGACACGAAATGGAGGTAAAGTTGCAAAATTTAAATTCGAAAAGGGTGAAAAAGAAAAAGAAAATTAGAATAAGGAAAATTTGAAAATTAAAAAACAAAAATATGATATTGAAAATTTTAACTAAAAAAAAACATTTGATGAAGAAATTGGAGAAAATAAAAAATTAAGAAAAAGTACAACTTGCAAATCTTTCTTGATCGTACGCTCTATAAAACCCATTGTACATCTTGATGCCTTCAGTTTGACCATATACCATGCTTGCATCTTTCCCTCATTGTACAACATGTTGCAACTTCACCAATTGTTCAACCTATTATTGTATGATTTACTACCTATTTATTTCCCTCAACTTTTCTTGTATGGTCAGTAATAGTTACTATCATACTGTCTCTTTGGTTTGACCATATGACCTTCCCTATAAAGTTTAATTGCCATATGACCTTGCAAAAAGATCAAAAATAGGGAATCAATAGCGTTACAATCCACTCCTAGCCTTCAGGCCCTAGTCGACAGTTTTCAGCCTCCTAGCACTTAAGAGACCATACTTAGTGTTTAGCTTTTATCGAAAGGTTGTACTTCCACACTACATGAGCAGGATGACAGTTCTTCTAGGTTATAGGAGCAACCCACATTACCGAAGGACTCACCACCCTAAAAGGAATCCAATAGTGATGACAATATCACTATATATGTCTCCAAAATAGATCCTTAGCATCCGTTGGGCACTATCCAATGATATATTTAGGACCTGGAATCCATGGTTGTCATTATGAGTGAAGTCACTAACATAGCCAAACATTATAATACACTCATTTCCCTCTTGTCCTACAAGAAGCTCACTGTATACAAAAGTTTGTATGAAGGATGTCACTAGGAATTTACAAGAATTTTCCTCTCGAAGGGTTGGCCCACTACTCAAAACACAAAAAAGAAAAAGACATGGCAATTTAACTGAATTGTCCCTTCATTTGGAAAATCAAATGGTAATATCATCAAAGCCCTCTATTCCATCAAATTCATCTTTAGGGAGATATTCTATATGCTTCAATAACAAACGGTTTCCCATCACTAGCTCATGGACCACATGGATGAGTCAGCATGGGTTTGTCAAAAGTTATGAGAGGTAGTGGATGTGCAAAATCAAAGGTTTCAAACTTGGCTCAACAATCCCACCTCATGGAACTTGAAAAATCCAAGGTCGCCAAGAAAGAGAAAGAATTGGTTGAGAAAGATCAAAAGATGATGGAGGACAACTAGTTGGATGAGAAGCATAGGGAGAGTGTCGAGTTGCGGCTTGTCCATGAGAAGACCAAGCGTTAGTTGACATAGGCCATACAACTAGTGAAAAGTACTAGATAACGCGAACTTTTGGAAAACCATCACTTGTGACTTAGGATAGAAGTCTATCGCTTGTGGAAAACCATTTCCCCATAGTCCATTCAATCCTCATCAGTCTACACACTTGTAGGGATGTCTTCGCCATCGGTCCCTCAATGATATTTAGTTCTATTACCTTCAATCTTCCAGTTTTGTTTTCTCTAGTTGTCTAAAAGACGACTCTTTTTTTTGGGGGGCTGATGTAGTTAGAGAAATCTACTTATATTTTAATTATATTTTAGTTGACAAGATTATTTTCTTATCATTGGTTGTATACAATTACTCTTGCTAGTTGTTGACAGTTAGAAGTTCTTAGCAACCATTGGCTAGTTTATATACTCTTATTGTACTTGTGAAAGGGACTGCATGTTATGAGAATTCCTTGAACTACAGTTGTATAACTGCGTATGAATGAAATACGTTGTGATATCTTTTTGCAATTACTGGTATGAATTTCTTTGTCATTGGTATTCACCTATCCTTTTGAATCTGTTATATTCAAAGCATATTGAATAAGGTAGTAAACAATTTACAGATAAAGTCCATAAGACTATTAAACAAATTGCAGAGGTTTTCCCTATTACACGTGTTTGTAAACAGTTTACAAAATGCTATAACAACTTGGATATAATGGCATAAAAAGTAGCCAAGATCATACCAAACTTACAATGCTTAACTTGCAATAATTGGGCTCACAAAATGCATAAAACATTATAGAACATCTATTGTACTAAAAGGGTCTGTATAAACATTACATTATGCTACTACAATAGCTATTACTGATTGGAACATGAATGCTTACACACACAACTATTGGTATGGCATGTAAACTCTATACCTGTGAGATTCACAACTATGAAGTTCAAATATGAACTTTGGATGAGCTCATCCTTTGGCTAAAGGCTTGTGAAGGGGCGGGTTTGGCGAAGAGGTATGATGGGATGGACAAGTCCAAACTCTAACAAGGCAAGGGATAAGAGTGGGGTTCAAAGAAAAGGGATGATAGAATAGATAGCTTTGATAGCTTGATAGGAGAAGGGATTGAAGGTTGGGAATGTTCATGAGGTATACCTGAATTGGGAAGTTGCAAACCTTGATAGAAGTATACAAGAAAGCTAACTTGGGAGGAAAATCATTCTAGGAAGGGAAAATTTGCAACTCTGATGACTTACACTAACTTAGAAAATTAACTTAGAAAATTGGTTGTGCCTCCATACTTAGAAATTTTGGGAATTTTAAGCAAATGCATGGGGGATGAAGGGGAAGAACTCGTACACAAATTTGTATTAGGGGGGGACACAAGGGATAAGAAATGTGCATTTTGGAATACAACTTAAATTATACAAAAAGGGGACGTGACAAAATATCAAATGAGGCTTTATCCTTGTGTAAGTATTTCAATGATGTTTTATTCACACATTTCTTTGAGAATGTAATAGAGTGGCTAACCTGTTGGAAATTTTTGGGATAAATCAATCTCCTTTCTTAGCTCTAGTTGATGAGTGATCGTATGCTTGGAATGGTCTTGGTGTTGTTTTGGAAATTGCCTTGCCTCCTTGAGTCTAGGTCCTTGTCTTTGGGATTGGTGTTTGTTGTAGTGTCAACTGTTAATTTGTTTCATCCCTTCTTAGGTTCTTAGAATTTTAACTACTTTTAATGTTTGTTTGGTATTTTTGGTTGATGATCCTCATCTCCAAATTATTCTATTCTCTAAGTTGATTAGGCTATGACTGTTGTACCTCTAATTGTTTATTATCATGGTTTTCAATAATCATTATTCTTGGTTGCAACCATTGTAGTTGTCATGTTTGACACAACTTAAGGACAATGTTGATGCCATAGTTCGCAAATTCAAACTTGACTTAGACCCAAAACTTTTTGACTTGGTAACTTTAAAAAGTACTTACATTTCTTTATAAGCACAATTTTCTGCAAAACTCAGTTACAAAATGTATCAAATGAATTTAAAAAACCATGGAGAAGTGTTTTATATTAGATTTGAATACATGTACAAAATTGTACCATCATGCTGATATAATGGCTAGTTGATATATCATAAATTGCATATCTAGACAAGTTAAAACATACAAGTTTTACAATTTCCTCTTCCTTATTCTAGTGAAAAATTGGGGTTAGAGGATCTAGTCCTTGCACTTGGTTGTGGCTCCCCACTTGACCTAGAAGATTGTGCCCATGGTCCCACCTTGCTACTAGATGGCAATGACTCCTCCTCTGCCACATCAATGTCATCCAATAATAATCCAATGTCTTTTACTTTTGTTGTAACCACATCTTCCATAGAATGTGTATCGAAATCAGCAATGTCATCCTCATAAAACGAGGTCTCATCATCCTACAGGGTCCAATCAATATAGTGACTAGTCTTATCCAAATCAATAAGCTGCTCTGATTTGTCCTTCACTTTTCTTGTGTGAAGCTAAAAGTTGTATTGCGCAAAAACTAGGTCATTGAAGCGTTGTTGAGTCAACTTATTACGCTTCATGTGAATGGCATTAAACAAAATTTAGTTGTGCTATAGCTAGAAACACAAAATTGAGACAAAATTTGAAAGGCTAACTTTTGGATATTTGGGGGTATTTCCACTCCATCCTCCCACCAAGAACTTGCAAATAAGATAATAAAGAGTTTATTAACAAACAATATTTTATTAATGATTATGATGTGTAACTTTCAAGATATAAAACTTCAGTTTCTCTTACTTGGTGTCTTGGTGGATCTTCTTTGGATAACAAGTGGTGAAGAAAATAGTCTACAACTCTAAAATGATGAGGTCTCTCACCTCAACCTCAAGTGTCATCCTCTCGTTGCATTTTGAGAGGCCCTCCATAACCTCCCCATTAGCACTCATAAAACTATTGAAGAAGAAAAACTCGAGGTTGAGGAAGTACCCCGCTACATGAATGGGTTGGTGGAGTTGATCATCCACCTCTTATCGATGATTCCCAAATGGGGAGAAATCTACTTGCGTCTCGTCTTTAATAGTTTTGGATGGTATCATTGGCCCTATCCATGGCCTCATAAATGTATCCCATTGGGTTTTTCTCCCCATGCACCAAGCACAAGACCCTCGTCAATGACTCCAATACCTACAAAGTACAGGAAAATTAAAGTTACAATGATACTAAATACTTTTGAAGCTTAAAAATAAAGGATTCAATTTGAAAATTTAAATGGAAGTTTGAAGTTATCTTAACAATTTCTATAGCTCTCTTGGCAAAGACATCATAAAAAACAGTCTTTGTGGTCCCCCCTCCATCAACCTTCTTTAAAAATATTGAGTCTATCCATACTTTGAATAACAAAAATCTACTTCAAGGATGCTAACAAACTAGAAAGACTTAACAATATTAGAAAATTAGTTGCAAACCTTGTGACACCCAACTGCACAAGCTCTTTCTCCTTGGTGTAATCTCTCATGATGTTGAGAACCCAATGGTGATTATAAATATATTTTGCTATGTTCCTTGCATCTTCTACAATTGGTCTCACCCAATCAATTTTATTTGTGTCCTCCAAAAGAAGGTCAAGGCAATGGGCTACACAAGAGGTCCAAAAGAGTGTTGAATGCCTCCCTTGAAGCAATCTTCTAAGCGCCATGTATTCCGTTGCATTGTCATTGACAACTTGCATAACATTTTGTATGCCCACCTCTAAAACATCTTTTGACATCAAGCTCAAAGTTTTTGTAATGTCCCCTTTTTGGGATTACCCTAAATCTTGCCCTAGCATGTAATGTCCCCATTTCCGATGTGCTCTCTTGGATTAGTTCGATTCTGATACACTTACTATTTTTGGTAAGTGCTTTTTTTAGTAGGGGGTCTAGTATTGGGCTTCAGTATTCAATGAGCCTTTTGAGCATCTCAGTTTCTCTCTAGTTTGAGCTTTTGTGGTACTGCTTGCTATTTTTAGTGCTTTCTAAAAATAGTAAGTCTATTTTGGGTAAGCTGGCCCTGGTCACGGTTATCATTCAGCAGCATTTTCGGTTGTGGCATCAGTTTCTAAGGTTGAGATATTTAAATATTTGCTTTTCCACTTCGAAAATGAGTTATTGTAAAGTAACTTTATATTTTAATGTTGAGGGTCAAAGGGTTTATAAAAAGGTACCAAGGACGCCTAAGGTAATGACTTTAAGTTGTTTTTAAAGCAACTACAACAATTTAGAATGCTGATTAAGACTTGGGCGCCCAAGCTTATGTTTGAAGCAAAAATTAAAATTAGATCATAAAGTTCTCTTCTTAAGGCGTGGATTTTAAAAGGGTTTTAGGGTTGCTTCATGTTTGGCGCCCTATTTGCTGTTGGAGCTTTAAAAAGCTCATTTGAAACCTCATTTGCACATGGATGTTTTGGTTGCTTATTGAGATGCTGCTGGTTTTTTGCCAGGAGGTCAGATAAACGAAGTTGAGGACGAAAACCCTCGATATCTAAGGCTGGTTTCGGCAGTGCAAAACTTGCCCTAGCTGGTAGAAGGGTGGTTTCAATCAGAAATCACATCTGGGCTTCAAAGTTACTAATTTCAGTTTAGAAAATGAAGATATTTCAACATTTTTGATGTGCTATAGTTTGGGTTTTGGCTTGAGGTTTTGAGTTTCAAAATGGATATTGATTCAATGGAAGACTCTCCTCATGGCGATTCCAACAAGCATTAGCTTGCATCTTTTGGTGAAGAACCTGATTTTTTAGGCCAAGTTGACCTCTTGCCTGGGACACCTTATTCTGGGTGCTTGTTCAAATCTGGTTGGCATTTTTGTGAGGGAGTTTTTCGGACTCTTGGAACCCTTTGGAAAGACGGTCTTTGGTTCAGCTTTGCTCCGAGCAAGAAGTCCATTTTCCATGAGAGCTAGACGTGGCATTTATGAAGCTACAATCTACTGTTAAGGAGCGATCTCCAGGTCTGCAAATTACTTGTATTTTGAGTTGATACTGCGGTGTAATAAACAGTGATTTTCTGTCAAATTGAACTGAACATTGGAAGCTTTGAAAGGTTTCATTTCCTTGTGCTTTTGCCTTTATTTAAGTTCTATGCGATTTACTCTTTATGCAAGCTTCATGCAATGAATGATACATGTAAACTCAATGCAAAAAATAGCCTCATAAAACTCAATCAGCAAGTGGGGAAAATATCTATTCATTTTGCATGATGAAACTATGAACAACACATGAAAATACAAAGGAAAACACATTCAGAAAATTATAACAGCAGTGGTGAAGTTCTCAAAAAACAAATATTTGGGGTCTTATATTACAGTGGTATTAGAGCACAAAATAATCTTGCCAACCAGTGGGTGTGATTCTCTATGAACTTGAGTGATAGGGAAAGAAGATACTTAGAAAGAAATAGGAGAAAAGAAGAGGGCTATTGGGAACATTGGCTATCATCTAAGGAAGGGCAGCATTCTGAACCATCATCTAGTGGGTCATCTAACACTAGAAATGCGGGAGATAGGGGTGGTGAAGGTGAGAGGAATGAGAGGAATGAAGGACCTCTAGACATATTGATGCTGTTACTTGATGCTTTGGTTAGGGGACAAGGTAGGGCAGCCAAACAAGCACAGGAAACTAATGATCGGATACTAGAATTAATATAGAGAATGGACCAAATGGGACAAGGAAACATAGTAGGATAGTAAGGAGTGGGCAATCATCAAAATGGGGGAGCTTTGGCAAGGCCCCTTATGCCCAACTTTCCACCTAGGATAGAAGCACCGGTTAATCCTGAGCTCACTTTGTTGGAACAACAAGATTAGTTTAGACAAGACTGGCTTGATGCAAGGCCTGGCTTTCAGCAGGATATATCTCTTAGAGACTACATTGATTTGAGAATGAGACACTTGAACACAAGGGGGAATAGGGACCAGCACAATGAACTGCGCAAGAAAATGGGAAAACTTACTCTACCATATTTTGATGGTTCTGGAAAGATGGCAGCGAGAGCATGGGTACAAAAACTTGACACTTACTTCACTCTAAACCCAATGCCTGAGTTGGAGTCAATCCAGTATGCTTCTATACACCTTGATGGTGTTGCTCATGAATGGTGGTATAATGGTATGTTGACTTTGGAGCACGCTCAAATAACTTGATACAAGGAGTTCACTAAAAGATTGATTGAAAGATTTGACAAGGGTTTTGAACTACACTTTAAGGAATTAGCTTAGCTAAAACAATGGGGTTCAGTGGATTCTTACATTGCAGATTTTCAGAAGTTATCAATGCTTGTGATAGATATTTCAGAGAGGAGACTTATAGTGCTATTCATAGATGGCCTATCCGATCCTTTAAGGGGTTGGATCAAAGCTTTTAACCCTCCTACCTTTCAAGAAGCCATCAAAAAGGCTAGAGACATGGAGACATCAACCTTCAAGAACAAATTTCAGTCCAAGGACTCACTGCCCAAGAAGGAAAAAGACAAGAAAATTGACACCAAGGAACAAGAACAGCCTAAGAAAAATTATACAAGGATAGACAATGAGACCTTGAATGAGCTCAGGAAGAAGGGGTTATGTTTTACATGCAAGGAACCTTACACCAACAATCACAAATGTTCTACCAAGGCTAAAGTGCTTCTAATTGAGTACCAATCTCATGAAGAAGGTGAATCAGAAAAAGTAGACCAACAAGTTGATTTTGTAGAAAGTGAAGGTGAAAAGTCATTAGAAGAAAGTGGTAAGGTGTGGGGCCATGATGGGACACTAGCCCAACTTCATAGTTTTCATGAGAATGAGTCAATGTGCATTAGAGGAGTGCTCCAGGGGCAACGTATGTTGGCTTTGATTGATATAGGGGCTACTCACAATTTCATAGATGAGGGCTTGGTTGTACGTAGAGGCCTTCAGACACAAGAGGTGAGCGGATTCTGAGTTATGGTTGCTGATGGGTTTACTATTCAGTGCACTAAGGTGGTTCCTTAGTTGAGCATACTTTTTTGAAATCATGAAGTTAAGGAGGATTTTTATGTGGTGAACATAGGAGACACGGATGTAGTTATGGGAATTCAGTGGCTACGTTCATTGGGGGAGTTTACTCTAAACTTTCAGACCTTGGAGTTGAAATTTCAATTTGAGGGTAAGAGTGTGGTCTTGAGAGGGATGTCTAATGGAGGGCCACGTGTGGAGTCTAGCAAACGTAAGGAAAAAGGCATAACAACAGCCTTTAATGCATCCTTAGAGCTGTCCAATGTAACTGTGGACACTAGTATCAGGTTTGGTAACATCGAAAATAATAACACTTTTGGATGATAGTATTATTGGAGGCACCATTGATGAGGCCGTCAAAACAACAAACAGTGATGATTGCAGTGATGTTGGCGTAGGAGGTTTGAATCTTGATTGTCAGGATCAGTTGAAATGTATGTTGATGAGTTGGTAAATGACTTATTTAGAGAGGCAACATCACAGGAGGAGCACAAAGAACAAAGCAATCAGCCTTTAAATACATGGAACCTTGGTGAGATGGTACCTCAGTTTGACAAGGAACCTGATTGGGATGAATTTACTTTTGACTATAGAGCTGTTCCAACTTCAACTCCACTATTATGCATGGTTGATGGCATAGATGATGATAAAGGTCTTGATTTTGCTATTGAGAGAAAATCAGATTTTACTTTGCATGTGGCTGAACATGAGCAAGGACCTAGCAGCCTTGTTGATTTGGATTCTCAATCAGCTTTTGAGGGTGGTCATCAGTTGCTTTTTGATAATCCCTTGTTTGAGATAGGAGCTGATGTGGTGTATGACAATCCTCTTTTTGAGTTGGATGATGAGATTACTCCTAGTTGCAACATTGCTTGGGGTGAAAATAGCAAGGTTTGGGACCTAGGTGTAGTTCCTAGTCATGAAGTGTTGTCTCAAGAATGGACTAATGGGTCTACTTTCAGTCTTGGTGCCCTTGTCCACCTTCTGATCGGCTTGCATATGGCTTTGATTTGGGATCCGCAGATGAGTTGGATGGTTCTTCCAATTCAGCAGTTGAGTTGTTCCTGGATGAGCCTTAGTGACAATGATGATTTGGTACTAGGGGATGGTTCTTCAGCTAACTCCTTGCTTACTTCGCCTACGTATCCAGTGGGATTCCAGATTTATTACTGCTGCCCTCACTTTCTTGCGTTGGTTATGAAGACTTTTTTTGATGAGTAGATTGATTTCGAGTTTGGGCAAGCTTTTGGGCAGCTGGTTGTGAGTACCATTCAAGATACAGTTCACCCATTATCTGCTTCCATTTTGGTGAGTGACGCTCACTACAGTTACTTCATGGCAAGGGCATACATTGCTCTGGATGATGGTTTATTGATTGCAGCAGTTTGGGGTAGGAGAGTGCAGTTAGGACACTTTGGGTTGACAGTTATGTTCAGTGTGGCGCAACCTCAACATGGTGGTTCCTTATTGAGACTCACTTGGGACCCGGGATTCACACTAAGTTTTAGAGCAACTACCATTTGGGGAGAGAGCCAGTTTTAATTTTCTAGAGCTTACTCTTGTGGTACATCAGTTCGGTTCTCTTGAGGGGCGTTTATTTGAGGAGTGGATTGAGTCTTTGGCGGTATGTTATCACTCTTCTTACAAGAATTTTTTAGGAGGCCTCGTGTTGGTACTTCGCAGGACAAAGATTTGAGTAGATGGTGCTATAGACCTCCTAGATTTACTTGGGACCTTGGGATCATTTTTGGTTTCAATGTGGTTCTGATTGTTGGTTGCAAGGCTTTGTTGGCATTGCTTGAGGACAAGCAATCTTTGGGAAGGGCAGACTGTAATGTCCCCATTTCCGATGTCCTCTCTCGAATTAGTTTGATTTTGATACACTTACTATTTTTGGTAAGTTCTTTTTTAGCAGTGGGTCTAGTATTGGGCTTCAGTCTTCAATGAGCCTTTTGAGCATCTTAGTTTCTCTCCAGTTTGAGCTTTTGTGGTGTTGCTTACTATTTTTAGTGCTTTTTAAAAATAGTACGTCTATTTTGGGTAAGCTGGACTTGGTCAGGGTTATCATTTAGCAACATTTTTAGTTGTGGCATCAGTTTTTAAGGTTGAGATATTTAAATATTTGCTTTTCCCCTTCAAAAATGAGTTTTTATAAAGTAACTTTATATTTTAAAGTTGAGGGTCAAAGGGGTCATAAAAAGGTACCAAGGACTGTTAAATTTTAGGATGAGATTTAATAGAAAGCAGAAAATGAACATAAAGAACAAATGAACACAGTATTTATCTTGGGAAAAACCTCCTTTTGAGGGAGAAAAACCCAGCCAATAATATCTCTTATATTATTGAATCTTCAACAAGAATGTTACACATGCAATGAGCCAATAGGTAGGCCAACACACAGCACCACAACTGATGCAAATACAGAACTGAGAGACACACACAGCCAGTGGTTATCTCAGCCTTCTACTTAATCACAATCTGCTTCTTGAGATGAACTCGCACAGCTCCTATGATCAACAGATGAAGCACTTGATACAAGTGATACTGAAATAAACTGAATGCTGAATGAATAATAAGAAACTCCTTGAAGCCAATGTCAATCTGCTGTCAACAATAACTCCTGTAGCTAGATTGATAAAGAATATCCAGCGCTAAAGCTTTTTCAGTCCAGCAAATACACCTCACAGAACATAAAATGACAATCTCCAGCTAAATATAAACAAGGAGACATTACATTTTCTTATTTTAAGGAGGCATTGCAGATTGCCTAAATTAGATTCTCATGCATGTCAGTGAAGATTCTTTTGCATGTTAGACTGAAGATATAAATGCATGACAGTTACAAGAAGACGCACTAGGAGAATCATGTGTCTAATTTTAGGAGTTACAAATGAAGATTCCTATGCATGTCGGTTACAGTTTGCATGCTGACTTTTGAATAAGACATTTTGTAGGTCGGCCCAGCCTGACATAGCAATTACTAAATATCAACATGAAGTAAAGGAGACAGCTGGAAGAATACGACTGACGCTGCCATAAACATCAACAAGGACCCCTAAGGTAATGACTTTAAGTTGTTTTTAAAGCAACTAAATCAATTTAGAATGCTGATTAAGACTTGGGCACCCAAGCTTATGTTTGAAGCAAAACTTAAAATTAAATCATAAAGTTCTCTTCCTAAGGCATGGATTTTAAAAGGGTTTTAGGGTTGCTTCATGTTTGGTGCCCTAATTTGCTTTTAGAGCTTTAAAAAGCTCATTTGAAACCTCATTTGCACATGGATGTTTTGGTTGCTTATTGAGATGTTGCTGGTTTTTCACCAGGAGGTTAGATAAACGGAGTTGAGGACGAAAACCCTCGATATCTAAGGCTGGTTTCGACAGTGAAAGACCTGCCTTAGCTGGTAGAAGGGTGGTTTCAATTAGAAATCACAATTGGGCTTCAAAGTTATTGATTTCAGTTTAGAAAATGAAGATATTTCAACATTTTTGATGTGCTACGGTTTGGGTTTTGGTTTGAGGTTTTGAGTTTCAAAATGGGTATTGATTCAATGGAATACTCTCCTCATGGCGATTCTAACAAGCATTAGCTTGCATCTTTTGGTGAAGAACCTAATTTTTTAGGCCAAGTCGACCTCTTGCCTGGGATGCCTTATTCTGGGTGCTTGTTCAAATCTAGTTGGCATTTTTGTGATGGAGTTTTCGGACTCTTGGAGCCCTTTGGAAAGATGTCTCTGGTTCAGCTTTGCAACAAGCAAGAAGTCCATTTTCCATGAGAGCTGGACGTGACATTTATGAAGCTACAATCTGCTGTTAAGGAGTGATCTCCAGGTCTGCAAATTACTTGTATTTTGAGTTGATACTGCTGTGTAATAAACAGTAATTTTCTGTCAAATAGAATTGAACATTGGAAGCTTTGAAAGGTTTCATTTCCTTGTGCTTTTGCCTTTATTTAAGTTCTATGCAATTTACTCTTTATGCAAGCTTCATGCAATGAATGATACATGTAAACTTAATGCAAAAAACAACCTCATAAAACTCATCAATCAGCAAGTGGGGAATATCTTTTCATTTTGCATGGTGAAACTATGAATAACACATGAAAATACAAAGGCAAACACACTCAGAAAATTATAACAGCAGAGGTGAAGTTTTCAAAAAAAAATATTTGGGGTCTTATATTACATAACACCACAAGTTTAATGTAGTTAGGGTTATAACTTACCAAATTAAATGCTTTAAGAAGATAAATCTTGGTTTAGGTCTTATAATCATGTTAGCTATTATTGGAATATAACTCATCTAATCAACATAAATGTCTCATCTATTTGAACCATGTAAATTCTCAACTATTTCAAATGCACAATGGGAGTTTAATCATAAAATGAATTGGATGGGAAACATGGTAAGTCCGCCAAAGCTATCCCCACTAAGCCCAAGAGTGGACACTCACGTCCTTGGCCCCAAGTGGCAAGCACGTTGCATGTCCAGCATGGGGTGGTCTACTTAGTGGGTGAACTTGTATCTGCATTCCCTATCTATGTTTCCTTATCCATCCTTCTTATGATTTATGATTTCCCCAATAATCAACCATTGTAGAGGTTGGAAAGGAAATCGCAATAGGGTGCCTGAAAATCCCCCTATCTAAGCCCACGAGCAGACACTCACCCTCTTGGCCACAAGTGGCAAACACATTGGACATCCAACATGTGGTGGTCTACTTAGATGGTGATCTCATATCTGGCTCCCCTTCCTTGCATTTCCTCTTCTCCTCCATATGATTGCTTAGTGTAAATCAAACAAATCAGAATCTATTATCCACATTTATATTAAAGAATCATAATTACTTATAAGAATCAATAATTGCTGCAAGCATCAGTATTGCATAATCGAATATAATGCATATATTCATATAAATATATATATATCTATAATTATTACTAATTAGTTTCTAAACTTACAATAATCACCCTTGCATATATATATATATATATGGATATATTATATGTAAAATGCATACTGCATACTGCTGCTGTTCTGAATGCAGTTTTAATTACATTTGCTGATCTCTCCATATCAGACTTATTTATTTCATTTGCTGATCGCTGCTCATTTGATGAATACTTCTGCCCCTTTTTTTCCATGCCTTTCTCCAATCAAAGTCTTCTATTTTTATATCCTTTCCTTATTGCTGAAAGGTTGTGTCTTTTTAGGTGGCCATCCTTTTTTGAAAAGAGGCATCCCTTCCAAATGCCTTTTTGTTGTTAACACATTGAGATTGCTGCCTTAATCCCTGTAATCGCAACCTATCTTATCCCCCTTATATCTGCGACCAGCATATTATTTATATGCCTTTTTCTTGGAAATGATAGTGAGGTCGGCTAGCATAGGGTTTACATTTTCTTTCATTGCATAATTCATAATATCAAAGGAGTTGGCCCATAGTTATCTAGTGATCATCTTTTATTGTTTGCACTTAAACCCTAGGTCAGCTGCTTATTTCTTTTGGCTGTCCACTTTTTGTGCTGCCATTGTATTAACTGTAGGTGGGGCATGACAGTTTTTGTGTTCTTTATGTTGTTGGAGTCGTCAATTGGTTTCAAGAAAATCAACTCACCATTTGAACCCACTAAAAAATTGATGAGGGTGCAGTTCCTCCATCTCTCCACCTTTTTTGAAAGAATTGTGCATCCAAACTTTTGTCATTGCTTCTTTTGATCTTCCACAATTTTTTTCATCTGCAATAACATCTTGGAGCAACTTCCCACTTAAGTCTATTGGAGAGGGTGCCTTTGTTGGATCTCAGTTGTGTTTATAGTTTGTCCTTGATGTCAAAATCCCTTTCAGTTGGTTCTCTTTGATGATCAGTCTCAGTTTGGATCTTTATGCTTTATTATGGCACTTCTTTAATGTCTCTTGGCTATTACAGACAGTTACTTGTTATGATTCAAATTCATGGTGATGAGATCTGTGGTTCATGTTATGAATGCTATTTCTTTGACTGACAGAGTTTGACAGATGGTTTCTTTGTCAGGATGGTTCTCCTTGCATACCACAAGTGTATTTCACATGTTACAAGCCATTTGTTTACATTCTTTGAACTCACATTTTTGAAGGCATTACAGTTACCTTGATTTTGACATCTCATTTGTCTAATGGTATTGGTTGTTTCTCTTTCCGGCTTACACATATCGGTGTGAGAATGGCAGGGTCTCCCCGATCCATTTTGAAATGTCTGTGTTGCCTATCAGTAAGACATTTCTAATGTCATAACGATTTGATTTTACATACAGGAAGCTTTCGGCGTGACAATCACGTGGTCTTGGCGACAGAGGAAAGGTCTATCGGCATAAGCATTTGTTCACCGCTAAGAGGTCTTACCGAATGAGTCGGGTCTCACCGACTAATACATGAGGTGGTGCATCGGCGTAAGTAATCCCTATCGGCATGTTGTTTCATCGAGCGCTTTGTGTCTTGGCGACCGTCACAAGAAAGTTCATATCGGCAAGAGTTGCGGCATCAATATGATGTCTTAGCGAAATTGGTATGTCACACCGACCTCCGTTGAAAGATCATATCGGCAAGACTTATTTGATGTCACAGCGATCGGGATCCATCTCCAGGCATCTATCAGCGTGACATTCTCTTTTGTTTTGGCGACAGAAAAGGATTATATCGGCATAAGTTATACCGTCGGTATGTGGTCACAGCGAAATTGCGTTGTCTCACCGATCGGAGGTTGAATGGGAACATATCAGCAAGAGTTTAAGGCTTCGGTGAAGGGTCATAGCGAAAAGGGTGATGTCTCCCGACTAATGCATGTGGAAGTCTTTCGGCAGGAGTGTTGTATTCGATATGTGGTCTCACCGAAGACATATTGTCTCACCGACCGTGCACCGAAAGGTCTTATCGGCAAAGGTTGTGGCTTCGATGAAATGTCATAGCGATTATCGTGGTGTCTTACCGACTTGTGCACAAAGGTTATATCGGTAAGAGTTAGAGTCAACGGTATAGGGTCACAACGAGTTTGTAATGTCTCAGCGACTCAGAGTGGATAAAGCATTTCGGCATGACTCATGTCATCGAAGAAAGGTCTTGGCAAGGTTGTCTTCTTATACCGACCGACAACATAAAGGCATACAACTCGGTAAGAGTTAGGGGTTTCGGCGTGAGGTCTCGGCGAGTGACCTCCGGTCTCGCCGATGGAACACAAAAGGACTTTGTCGGCATAGGATCTGACTTGTCTCAGCGACACACAAGTGGATGAAGACTTTCGGAAAGACATGGTGTGCTCTACAGGAGGTCTCCCCGATATCATAATGTTATAGCGAAGCACATAAGACAAAAGGTTTCTGTCGGTGTGAGAACATTAATGTCTTGGCGATCTAAGGTGAATTCGGGGTGTTTCGGTATGACATAAAACAATCTACAAGATGTCTCCCCGATTGTCTGAAGTTACAACGATACACGAGATGGATGGGAGTATCGGTGAAACATAGAGCAATCTATATAGTGTCTCCCCGACTATGTATTGTCTTGGCGACTTGGAAATGACAAAGACCTTCGGCATAGGTATTGAATTGTCTCGGCGAATAGGAATAATCATGTGGTCCTTTGGTGAAACGTGGGGCAATCTATATAGCGTCTTCTCGACTATATATTGTCTTAGCGAAGGCGAATATTGGGCACGTCTCGGTGAGAAAGACTAGTGTCTTAGCGACTGAAACAAATTTAACAGAAATGTGATCTCGGGGAAACATAAAGATCTTCGATATGGTTTCTCCCCGACGGCAGAAGGTCATGGCGACGCACAGGGACCAAAGGAACGATCAACGATGTAATTGCCTTCGGCAGAATTGTTTGGATGTCTCAGTGAATGGTTAACGAAGACTCAAAACACTGTGGTCGACATCATGGATTGGCATCGAATCTCAAAACCGTTACATGGCAGAATATTCATTGAGTTTCCTTTTTGAGCAGTTGCGTTTTAGAAATAATGGATGATTTGCAGTTCTCTGGATAAGCGTTACTATTGATTTTTACCATCATCTACAGTCTGTCATTTTTCAGCTTCATATTCAAAAATCAGCAAGAGAATTTCAGAATCTTGTGAAAAACGCTTTTTGAAGATTTCTTCATAACTGACATACTTGAAATGTATATATATAAACCTGTGTTGAAAACAGTGAAGGTTGGTGATTGTAATTCTGGGATATTGTCCTTAAGGTTATTCTGTATACGAGAAAACAAAGAAATATGTGCTTAACTAAAAACAGAGAGATCCTCTGATATTATGAGTGTAATTCTGAAATTTGAGTAAGGGGTTGGTGCTCCTTGAGATTGGTGTCTCTAAATGAGGGGTTGGTGCTCCGTGAGTTGGTGCTCAGAAATTAGCCTATAAGGCATTGTTAACAGTGGTTTTGAAGATTAAGCCAGTAAGGCAGTTTAGGAGTGGTTTTTATACCCCAGGAGGGTTTTCCAGTCGGCAAAAGCTTTTGTCTTTTTGTTCTTCTGTGTGCTCTCTGCTTTAAAGTGTTGTTGTTTCTGTTCACTGATTATTACTTTTCTCAATTTTGTTTATGAATGATTACATTCAACTGATGAATGCTTTAATCAGAGTAATATTGAGATCAAATCTGAGCTATGTTTTTGAATTTAGAGAAAATTGGTCAAATCTGTTAAGACACTGATTCACGCCCCCCCTCTCAGTGTCATTTTAACTCCAACAGCCTTGTACCATTATCCTACAACTATTAATGTTGTCACAAAATACGCTCAATATGGACTCTTTGCCTCATTGAAGGGAAGGTTGTAATACCAAAAATTTACACTTGCCTTATCTACTTTATGTGCCTCCTTCTTCAACCATGTACCTTACAATAAGGTTGTGCTCCATGCATGTGTCTAGGCACAAAAAACTCCCATGACTAAGCTCTACTCGAGTTGGTTGTGCCTTGTATGTGTGGATTGTGACTATAGTCCAAAATGCCCATTGTATCTTACATCGGATCCCATTGGCAAATTAGAAGCAATGGTTGCTTCTATGGCTGCTTGTGCCCTAGCCTTTTCAATTTCTTCTCGTCTAGTAATGCAAGAAGTGCTATCATCTCTCATTTCAACTCTTCTAGGGCCTTTTTACATCCCTTGGAATTGGGATTAGGAATGCCTGCAAGATGGTATTTGAGGCAATCAATGTCTTCATTAAGCTTCTTTGTGCATTAGTTACAAATTGCGCTCCCTGCTGTTGGTCCCACTATAGCGTGTTTTCAAGTGGGGTCACGACTTTGAGGGGATTCAGTTTGAATGGAATGGCTTCCACTTGAGTTTGAACTTGATGCAGAGCTAAATGCCATTGTATGTTAACCTACATCATTAATAAAAACAAAAAAATGGTGTCTAAAAAAAATACAACAATCTGAACTTAAATTTAAAATAACATACGTTAATTTAATGCATTTGAAAAATTAAAACGTAATATGGTAATATGGCAATTTAGTTAATGAATTTGACAGAAATAACATTTTTTAACCCTAAAACATAAATCCTATATTTAGAAAAATAAAAAATTTAAAAAACTGATTCATATAAATTTGTGTAATTATAAATCAACAAACAAATTTACATAAACTGAAGTCAATGCAATAAAATTTATAAATTTTTTATGCTTAAAAATTTAGAAATGATTAATAAATTTATAAGCTTGAAAAAAAAGAAGGAAAAAAAATGACTAACTTGGTGCAAATCCAAAATTCCAAAAAATGGCTCTTGAAATCCCCTAAAAAATCCTTCCAATTTACTCTAGAATGCTCTAATGTTGTGTGTGTTCAATATGGCTGAATAGGACTTATGAAGGCAGAAATCTGTGTTTTACTACATTTTTGGGGCATTTTAGGTACAGCGTGAGTCATAGGCTTAGATTCATCAAGTACCCAACAAGTCCTGGTTGATAAACTCATTTGTTTTAGACAAAAACCCATAGAAAAACTGTAAGTCAGATCACAAAAACTCACTGCTTTGTTTGTTTTTGTGAATACTTGGCGGCTTGCTAAGTCTACAAACTATGGTTACTACTATTTGGTTTGTGGGAGGCTCTTCAAGAGGTTCCCTCTTATTATTGATTGAGTGTTTGGGATTACAATGTATTTGGTGTCTAGCAGTTTGGCTGTGCATCTTTTGTGTGGGCTTTAGGGAGTGGTAGAGTTGTTGGTGTTCTACTTATCTTGCCTCTAGGTTTTCCTCCTTGTGCCTTGGAAGAGGTTTGTGTCTAAATCTTGGGACCCTTAGTATAGAGGGATGGTTTCATAAAGGCGCTTAAGGCTTTTTTTAACTACTTTGACCTTGTGGCCATGAATTTGGTTAAAAACAATTCAGTCACAAGGCTTGGGCAATAATGGCTCCGTATATAGTAGGGTTTCCATATGGAAAGGTTTTTTGAAGAGGCTTGAGAAAACAGGTCTCGGATGTAGCTGTGTGGAATTGGATTTTGCTTTTGTTGTTGCCTGAGGACTTTTTTCTTTCCTGCACATGTGAATGGGTGCGGTTTGACTCTCTTTTTGTTCAAGGTGGTCTTAACCTAGCTGCTATTATGAGTGACATCAACATCCTTGATAAGTAGCTACTAGTGATTTTTCATCAACTAGAGGATGTTCAAGCTTTCTGTCTTAGTTTGAAGACTATGCTGAAACATGTGTAGGCTTCCCACTTAAGGGGCACTCTGGAAGTCACAAATGTCTTCATCCTTCCCTCAGTGGAAGGTGGCAGCTTGTGTTGGGCTTTTCAGCGGAGGGAGGTGACACATGGTGTTAATATTCTATTGTTACCTAAATGTAGAGTAAGTCTTGCATCTCACTCCAAGGGTGTGATGGTGGCAATAGTGTCTTGGACTAGAGCTTGTACCGGTAGTGTTGAAGGTTGGGAGTTCATTGAACTCAATTGGGGTTTGAGAACCTTGATTTTGGTTTTTGCTATGGTGTTCTGTTGGTTGCAGGATATTTTTTTGCTTGGTCTTGTATTGGATGGTAGAATGCTTCTTTGTGTTTTGTCCGCCTTATCATCAACCTTATATGTTGCAATATCTTAGATTTGGCTATGTTCCCAATTTTGTTGGTTTTATGTATTTTGATCATTTTCATGGGTGAGAGCCCCAGTGGACCCCCTTTATAATCTATCAAAAGAACAGAGCACAAAATCCTATGGAGTCACAGGAGGACCGAAATTCTATTGGGTTTTTACTATCTCAAAGCCATATAGGCCCTACCAAAACCACCCTCAGATGTAGGTTCCCCTATAGATCCAAATTAATTGAACTAAAAGAATTCAAAGCTTCATAATACAGGTTCTCAATATCTAATTAGATTTTAAATTTTTATACTTTATGTATCTATATTTATGAACATTGAAAAACAGAGTTTGTGTGGGGGTCTATATGTTTGAGCTGGTAAATTCTCAACTAGAAATGGACTCTGTCATGAGTAGTATGAGCTTTGAAATCTTCTAATTCATTGGGCATCTGCATTCATGACAAGTTGCGGTTAGGGTCTATCTGAGCTAGTATTTCTCCATGGGCTTTGGGTCCTTTCATGGTTTCCTGAGAATGTAACCTAAAATAAATTTTATCATAGATATTTAGTTGTTGCCAAAATTTAGAGTCTTGTCTTTCCTGAAAGTTGTATTGTGCTCATCTACAGTCATGACAACCTGATGAGGAGGATCCGTATGGGTCTGAGTTGGTAAATGCCAGTGGAATTTGAATCTATTCATACTCCATGAGAAATTGAACTCTAAGTTGTTTTATTCTGGGTTGTAAACTTTACTAAGCCTAATTTACTGTCTTTGTTTTTCCTGAAATCTAGAGTTCTGATTTTTTTTTGGGCAGGTTCTGTTTCTCCCACAGCTCAAAAGATTGGTTGTAGAGTTGCATGGAGCAATGGTATCTACACTAGAGAACCTGCATTGAAAACTGAAAATTCAATGCTAGAAAGTAAAGAATGCAATGCAGAGGTAACTGAATCAAATGAGTTAAGTAGTCCCATTGCAAAGGCTCATGCTATTATTGTTGAAGAAAAGGAAACTGTTAACAATTCCTTGAAGGAGGATGAGAATTCGGATGTTGAGTCCACAACTAGCACTTGGTATACTCCCATTGGCACACATAGTCCAGTATCTGAAAAGAGGAGAGAATCCCAAGCTCTTCAGACTGGACAAATATCTCTTCAGTCTACAAAAAATTCATTACT
This sequence comes from Sequoia sempervirens, assembly GCA_007258455.2. Classification (NCBI taxonomy): domain Eukaryota; kingdom Viridiplantae; phylum Streptophyta; class Pinopsida; order Cupressales; family Cupressaceae; genus Sequoia; species Sequoia sempervirens. The sequence continues at coordinate 553,711,300 of VDFB02270651.1, forward strand.
TCAAACAGAGAGTGCTGCCTCGCAAACAATTCTGAATGCAAATAACTGTGGATCTGTAACAGAGAAAAAAAAAGGTACAGAGCAGGTGGGAACTGAAGTGAAAAATTACAAAATTGACTTAGGAATTGAGGCGATAGAAAAGGAAATTTCCCATCTCACAAAGAAATTAGCAGAATTGAAATTGCAAAAAACAAATTGTAAGGTACAATCCCAAGCAGATATTAAGGAAGGCACTGGAAAAATGTATACTCCAATAAAAGTTGCTAATAAGATAGAGATTAAGAATAGTCCTCAACAAGGTAGTTCTGGGAATAAAAAACAAGGAAGGTTTGTATCTGCAAAATTTCGACAATGTGATTCCAAATACCAAACAAAATATGAGCAGAACCTTTTTCAAACAAATTCAACCAGAAAGATCAATTCCATTCAGACTTCTCAAACTCAGAGAAGAGCTGTGACTTTGGGGCCATCTGGACCTCAATTATGCAGGACTCCTAGCAAGATAAGCAACAATAAGGTTGACAATTTTAAAGAGAAGAATGACAAAGGAGACGGGAAACAGAATCCCGAGAAAAATGATTTGTCTACAGATGCAAGGGGGGAATCAGGTGCTCCTGAAAGGTTTGATTGTAAGGAAAACATATGCCAGTACTGTGTAAGCCCTCTGGAAAAGAATCTCATTTGTTGCACACATTCAAAATTTAAAGAACTGAATCTAAGTCCTTTAGAAAGCAAAATCAATTTGTGCACACATTTAAAGTCTCAAGAATCAGGTCCAAGTCCTTTACAATGGGAACACAATTTTTCCACCCATTCAAAGTCTAAAGAGGTTTTCATGGGCGACAAGATGCAAGGAAGAATTAAATCTATGAATTTGGAGGGTAGAAAATCAGTTCATGAGAATCACAAGAAGCTTTTTGAACTATCAGAGAACAAGAAACCTCAAAAGCTATCTTCAAATGACCCTGTTGGACACTGCAGTAAGGTGCAATTGAGTCTTCAAAACGGCAAATTGCATCCTTCCTGCAAACATACACGAATTGTACCTAGCCGGTATGGGGGAATTGTCACATCCAACAAGGATGCAAGTTCTACTATTCAGTCTCCTGCAAAGTCAACCTCTCTTAGAAATGCATATGGAAAGAGAGTATCATCGGAGATTGAGTTTAACGATGTCAAAAATAGAGCAGGTGAATGTTCTTCCAAGAGACCGGTTGTGGGTTGTGTGGCTTGTTTTTCTGGTTCCAAAGATTTCACTGTTAAGAATGGATATCCAAACAGATCTGGACTTGTACAGAGTTCTAGAAGCCCTCAGAATTCAACAATTTCAAATCAGAGAACTCAAACCTCAGCAACCCCAAATTCCAGAAGTCAATATTTATCAGAAAGGATTGCTCTTACGAAAACACCCAGTCCTTGCTTTAAAGATGGGAAAAAGACATCCAAATCAACAAGAGTGTTGCCTGTAAGACAGGGGCTTAGATCCAATAAGCAGCAATCCCTTTGTGTCAAGCAGAAGGAATGCTCAAAGAGATCACAAACAATATCTGTAGAAAGAAGTGTTGATAAACCATTTAATCAATATTCAGAGAGCTATTTGGAGGAGAGTATTTCTAATGTTAATCAGGAGAAGGTTCTTACAGTGTGTACAAGACAGTCCTGCTTGGTTGGATATCTATGTTGTGATTCCCTTGAACCAGAGAGAATAATGTTACCAAAGATAAGCACCTTCAGGTTCACTGCTAGAAGTCCTCGAGATTCAGGCTGTGTTAAAAGAGCAGGAGATCAGCTGGGAAGACATCCATTTTACAATGCAGATGGAATGTCATGGGAATATGAGTGCTAAATTGGTTGAGAAGAGTATTGATTTGACAGTTATGTCTAAGTCTTCAAATACAGAGATCGATGAATAAGACGGATACTCCTTTGAAAATGACAGACATTGTTGATCTTCAGGGATTCTGGCACTTTGTCAATGCTCTATGAGTTTAAGTTTATTCAAGCTTACTTGGAGGCAAATTACCACACTTGAATTTACCAGTAGTATTTTTCTTCCAGTCTGCTTTCCCTATAATTTGAACCAGCAATGTTAGTCTCTCTTTGGATTACCTCTATGATTCTTAAATTTTTTGTATGGCTTCCAGAGGTTTGGTAAAGTTTGGGATTAGAGCTACAGTCTTTGTAACCTTTCTGGCACGTCAGGCATACTTGAACTCATTCTAAACAAAAACAAAATTATTTTTGATTAAAGAAGCAATTCAGCACAATAAACACAGAAAGCAGGCATCAACATGTCTCCTGTTATGGTAGTATAGATCTAGTAAAATTTTGATAGCATACGTTGTTTGCTTTTTCTCTTTTTGATTCCTTATAGGCTTCTACAGTATATGAAGTGTATACTCTCTTCAAGAAAGTTTATTAAAATCTGAAAATGTTTGAAAGAAAACGGTTGATACATAATGCCTGCTCTTCAGAATTCAATAAAAAAAATATATGTTGTTCGTGTGGATGGAAGTTGGACTTCATTATATTTATACATAAATTTATAAATGCAAGATGTTTTCCTTTACAAAGTTTTTTGTAATGTGTTCTATTCAACATGCTCCTAGCAAGCAGGTTTATTGTCATTTTTTTTTTTGATGAAATTAGACTACATATTAATACCAAAGTTAGAACACTATATCTAATCCTCAAAAAACAATGGGTGGCAAGCATTCATGCGCAAAATCAAACCGGTAGAACCAGGATACAAGCTAGCAACAGTCAAGTGGCCCAAAGAGGAAACAGCCGTCTAAGCTACAAGTTCAAAACATAACATGTAAATTTTTTGTTGAAACCTGAAATTTTAAAAAATAAAATATTGAAAATTTTATATATGTGTGATACCTTGAATCAGAGAGAATGAAGCTACAAAAGATAAGCACCCAGGTTCGCTGCTAAAAGTCCTTCAGATTCAGGTTGCATTGAAAGAGAAGTAGATCAACTGGGAAGGCATCCATTTTTCAGCGCAGATTGGAATCTGAGTGCTAAATTGGTTGATAGGAGCATTGATTTGAGGGTTATGTCTAAAGTCTTGAAATATACAGATTGATGAAATAAGACAGATACTCTCCTTTGAAAATGAGACAGACATTGTTGATCTTCAGGGGATTTTGGTATATTGTTGATGCTCTATGAGTCTAAGTTAATTCGAGTTTGCCTAGAGGCTAATAACTAAAATATGCATTTACCAGTTGCAATTTTCTTTCAGTTTGCTTTACCAATAATTTGTACTAGTAATGTTGGTCTATCTTGGATTACCTCAGTTATTCTCCAAATTTGTGTACCTTCCAGAGGTCTGGCAAAGGTTGGGGTTAAAGCTACAATCATGGTAAGCTTCCATATAGTATGTGACTTCACTGGAAGGACTTGTGTTCACATACTACCGTAGGGTGGTTCTAATTGAGACAATCTTCATTAGGGAGATTAAAGTATAACAAGTGAACGACCGGCTTGAGTAAACAAGAAATATAAAATCTTCTTTTCTATCTTATATTTGTTTTACTAGTTTGACTAGAAGGAAAGTGTTATTGTACAATAATAACGTAGAATGAGTCCTACAACATAAATGAAACTAAGTTATTCTAAACAAGTTTACGAATAGTAGTTATGCTTCTAATACAATTTAAAAGTACATAAAACTACTAATTTTTTAAACTCCATGATGACTAAACACTAATACCTACGAATTAACTTGATTCCATCAAAATATGTAAAACAGGATCTAGGATTTTAATTTCAGGTTCTTGGTTGAATGCTAATAGTTGACTACCTCGCTACTTTTAAAATTACTTGGCTAAGTCTTTGCTTTTTCGATCGAAGCAAAGTCTCTCACTATGTTTAAAAGACATAGTCAAAACTTATTACTTCCTAGTTTCCAAAATCCTAGCTCCTACAATTTGATTTATAATTCTAAGTGCATGAATATTAAAGGTCTCCAAAATGCCTAGATGTTTATTCTATATGGATACATTTAATTCTAATCACATTTGGACAATATGTTGGAATACGGTGAGAAAATCCTATCCTTAGAGAACATGTTGATTTTCTAGCTCGAAAGGTGCGATGTGGAGTTGTTTTAGCAACTCGAGTTGAATTTTCAGCAACAACAGATTTTTTATTTTTTAATAGAATGTTTTCGAGTTTGTGAGGTTGGGATAAAACCAAGAATGATTTTATGTGCGATTTAAAGCCAAAGAATGCAAGGAAAGTTTCTTTTCTTGCACTCTAAGTAAAACAACTGGGCTCTATATATGTAAGATTGTTGTAGCAAACTTGTATTGTATTTTCAAAAGAAAAGTTTGTTGTTAGGCTGAATAGAAGATCCAATATTTGCAGGTTTTTCCCCATATTGGGGTTTTTTGGGTATATCTGTGTTATTGTTTATTTGTGATCGACTTCTTGTTATTTTTGTTTCCGCTGTTATTAGTTGTTAATTAACCTAGTTGTGTTAATTGTTATAAATCAGATTTCATTATATGAATTTATTGTGCAATCAATTTGTTGTTGGGTTATAGAAATTAACATGATATCAGAGCTCCAAACTTTGAATACGAAGCCAAGATTTGTGAGGCAGATTTCAAGAAAAAAAAATCAGAATTTCGTCTCTAGTTTCTTCTATGACTGGCAACTAGTGTTCAATATGAAGACAGGCTTGAGGGTGCGTCTAACTTCTTGCAGTGGAAGGTTTGGATTACATTTGTTCTCAATGAGAACAGGTTGTGGATCTATGCTAGTACAAAAGTGACACCACCAACAAATGATCCTATTGCCTTAGATTCACATGAAGTCAAAGAGGCCAAGGCTCAGAGGATTATCCTAGATGGAGTAAGAGATCATTTAATTCCTCATTTATCGGGGAAAGACATTGTCAAGGAGATGTGGGATACACTCACAAAACTTTATCAAAACGACTATCAGAGTTGTAAGATGATGCTTAAGAACAAATTGCATAATACCAAGATGTCCAAAGGCGAGAGTGTGACCTCTTGTCCAAGCTGACACAGGTCAGGAATGAGCTTGCTGCTGTTGGAGAGACGATTGATGAAGATGAGTTCGTGCGTATAGCCTTGAATGGTTTTTCGAAGCACTGGGAAGTGTTTGTCAAGTGTGTTTTCGGTAGAGATCAACTACTTGATTGGAAAATTTGGGATGATTTTGTTCAAGAGGAGATCTGTGAAGGTGTTCATTAAGGAGATCAGACGAAGAAGGGTCAAGACGAAGAAAATCTTGCTCTTGCTAGCAAGGGTAAGAAGAAGTCCAATAAAGAGCAAACATAAGGTTCTTCCAAGGGCGGGAAGAAGAAAGATTTGAGCAAGATAAAATGTTTTTGTTGCCATCAGATGGGTCACTATGCCAGTCAATGTCCGAATAAGAAAAATAAGGACAAGCAGAATGTTTCACCAAGTTGGAGAAGAAGAAGCTGGATTTCTATATTGAGCTTAGAGACAATGCCAAGTATCGTGCAACTGGTATTGGCACTGTTAAGTTTCAGAGGGAGTCTGAAAAACCCTTGTTGGTGGAGGATGTGTTGTATGTCCTTGGCATGACAAAAAATTTAATCTCAGTTTCTGCTTTGGAAGACAAGGGTTACATCGTGACCTTTGAGAGGGGAAAAGTCTATTCGTCCCAAGGATTCCAAGGTTGCAAAAGTGATTGGAGTCAGGCATGGCAGCTTGTTTTGATTACAATCTAAGCCAGCACATGCGTTGGTAAGCAATTGTAGAGGGTTAGGAGAATTGTGGCACAGGAGGATGGCTCATCTTCACCATGGAGCACTTAATATTCTTAAGGAAATAATGATGGGCTGCCTGAGATGAAGACAAAAAAACATGAGGTGTGCAAAGGCTGTGCACTTGGGAAATATGCCAAGACCAATTTTCCAAGTAGCGACACTAGATCTAAAGGGATTTTGAATTTCGTACACTCAGATGTGTGTGGGCCCATGTCAACAACATCCTTGAATGGATATGAGTATTATGTTACCTTCATTGATGATTTCTCCAGGAAGACGTGGATATATTTCATGAAGAATAAAGATGAGGTCTTTAGTAGGTTCAAAGAGTTTAAGGCTCTCCTGGAGAACCAAACAGGGAGGAAGATCAAGATATTGAGGTTTGATAGTGGAGGCGAGTATACCTTGAATGCCTTCAAAGATTTTTGTGCTTAGGAAGGTATCAAGAAAGAGTTGACAGTTCTGTAAAACCCTTAGTAGAATGGGGTTGTTGAATGGAAAAGAAGGGCTATAGTTGGAGCAGTTAAGGCCATGCTTCGTGATCAAGATCTGCCTTGGTTCTTATGGGAAAAAGCTTGCAATACACCTATTTATTTGCAGAATAGGAGCCCTCACAAAGTGTTGGACAGGTTGACTCCAAAAGAGGCATTCACTGGTAAGAAACCAGATTTGGGGCACATTCGCATCTTTGGATGCCTTGTATATTGTCACATTCTTGTGGAGAAGAGAACCAAGTTGGAACCTACTGCAAAGAAGGGTATCCTTGTTGGGTACAATGAAACTTCTAAGGCTTATCAGGTTTACATTCTTGCTCTTAGGAAAACAGTGGTTCACAGAGATGTGAAGTTTGAGGAAGAGAGGGCTCTTCAGAAGTCTAGCAACTTGATGAATGAGGAGGAGCAATCACCCATGGTTGAGGCAACACAAATTCCTCAAACTTCAGTCATGCAAGCTAGAGAACAGAGCAAGCCAACCAAGCAGGTTGATCAGAAGGAGGAACAAATAATTCCTTAGCCTCAGATTCCTATTACCGAAAAGAGAAACATGGTAGTTGAGCAGACACTAAAGGAGGCTCAAGAATATGTAGGTGATCCTCAAGATTCAGTTAGACAAAGAAAGACTCCCAGACGTTATTCTGAGTATGCGACACTTATGAGTGAATTAATTGAAGTAGAGCCTTCCAACTTTCAGGAGGCATCCAAGCACCAAGCGTGGAGAGATGCCATGGTGGAAGAGTATTCTTCCATCATGAAGAATAGCGTGTGGGAGGTAGTACCACGACCAAAAGATAAGTTTGTGGTTGGATCGAGATGGTTGTATAAGATTAAACATGCTACAGATGGTAGTGTGGAAAAGTTCAAAGCCCGGTTTGTGGCTAAGAGGTTTTCTCAGAAGGAAGGAGTCGACTATGATGAGACTTTCACTTTAGTAGCCAGGTACTCATCCATATGAGCTATCATTTATGTAGCAGCACAAATGGGTTGGAGGATTCACTAGATGGATGTAAAGATGACCTTCCTCAATGGAGTGATTGAGGAAGAGATTTACATAGAGCAGCAAAAATGATTTGAAGCACATGGAAGGGATTCTCATGTATGCATGTTGAAAAGAGCATTATATGGACTCAAGCAGGCTCCCATGGTGTTGTATTCACATATTGATAGTTACTTGCAGAGTTTGGGCTTCATCAAGAGTGAGGCAGATCCAAACTTGTACTATGTTCAAGTGAAGGGCAAACTTTTCATATTGGTTTTATATGTTGATGACCTATTTCTCATAGGGTTAGAGGAGCTCATAACACAATGCAAGTGGGATCTTGTAGGAGAGTTTGAGATGGAGGACTTGGGGTTGATGCACTACTTTCTGGGATTGGAATTGTGGCAAAAAGAGGGAGAGATCTTCCTTGGACAAGGGAAGTACTTAATTGGTATCTTGAAGCGATTTAGGATGGAGAACTGTAAGCCCATGTCAATGCCACTTGTGACGAATTGGAAGAAGATTGATGCTTCCAAATCAGAGGTAGTGGACCTGACTTTATACAGACAATTGATAGGCTCTCTTATGTATCTGGTCAACACTAGGCCAGACATTTGTTTTGCAGTGAACTCACTTAGTCAGTTTATGGCGGAACCTAAACGTGTGCACTGGATTGCTGTGAAGCATGTTTTGAGATATCTCTGAGGCACAATTGATTATGGGTTGAAGTATGTTTAGCAGGATGGAGTGAAGCTCAAGGGGTTTACTGATGCAGATTGGGCAGGTAGTACAACTGATCGGAAGAGCACTTTAGGGTGCAGTTTCAGTTTGGGATTAGGAGTAGTCTCTTGGTACACTAGGAAATAAAAGTCAGTTGTGTTGAGTTTTGCAAAGGCCGAGTATATGGTAACCAGTATGGCTACATGTGAGGCTATTTGGCTTCAAAAACTTCTAGCTTAGCTCTTTGATTAGGAGTTCGATCCTATAATGATTTATTGTGATAATCAGAGTTGTATCAAACTCTTTGAGAATCTAGTGTTTCATGACAAGTCAAAGCACATTGAGATCAAGTACCACTTCATCAGAGATTGTATGGAGAAGGGGATAGTGAAGCTCCATTATATTCCTACAGACAGACAAATAAAAAATATCCTGATAAAGGTCTTGATGAAGAGTAGGTTTGAATTCTTTAGGGATAAGTTGGGTGTTGTGCAAAACAACTTCCTCGCTAAGAGGGAGTGTTGATTTTCTAGCTCGAAAGGTGGGATGTGGAGTTGCTTTAAAGCAATTCGAGTTGGATTTTCAACAACATATTTTTTATTCTTTAATAGAATGTTTTCGACTTTGTGAGGTTGGGATACAACCAAGAGTGATTTTATGTATGATTTAAAGCCAAAGAATGCAAGTAAAGTTTCTTTTTTTGCACACTAAGTAAAACAACTAGGCTCTATATTTGTAAGATTGTTGTAGCAAACTTGTATTGTATTTTCAAAAGAAAAGTTTGCTGTTAGGTTGAATAGAAGATCCAACATTTGCAGTTTTTTCCCCATATTGGGGTTTCTTGGGTATAGCTGTGTTATTGTCTATTTATGATTGGTTTCTTGTTATTTTTGTTTCTGCTATTATTTGCAAGTTTTTCCCCATATTGGGGTTTCTTGGGTATATCTGTGTTATTGTCTATTTTTGTTGTCGCTATTATTAGTTGTTAATTAACCCAGTTGTGTTAATTGTTATAAATCAGATTTCATTTTGTGAATTTATTGTGCAATCAATCTGTTGCTGGGTTATAGAAATTAACACATGTCAATTATTTAGCCTAGAAATATAATCCAAAATTATGCAAAATAAACGATATTAGATTTCAAATCAACATCTTTAGATTTGAGTTCCTAGTTTTGGACATGCAATAAATTTTCCTACTTTGTCATAATAATTTTGAAGGTAATATTTCCATAGTACATCATTTTTAAGTATTCTAAATTAACAAAATTCTATAACATTATTTGTTATCTTATAAAATTCAATTATATATATGTATACCCAAAATAAGTCTTACATTTTGTTGGTATATATTTCATTAATTTATTTCCTTGTACAACTCTCCCAAATTTTATGTCCAATGTTTTTGATTACAGATAAAGTAGGTTTTGAAGGGGCCCTGAAATCCTTTACAAAAAAGTGCAGCTGACTCAAAAGATAACTACAATAAGCACACAATAGCCAAAACATAGTAAACCATCAGTGCAACAACCAAAAAGGAGAAACAAAAAACAACAACACTACATATTCTTCAGGATATTAGTAGCCTCCATGTCGCTCGTCCCAATCTTCTGAAAGTCATCCATAACTTCAGACAAATCCTTAGCAGGAGCCCCAACCTGCAACTTGGTATTATTACGCGTACGCACACCAGGACCACCCACATTCACCTCACTAATCAAAACATTCTGCACACCCTCAGCCTTATCAACAAAAACCTCTTCCTCCACAGGCCTACCACCATCACCAACAACCTCACCAGGAACAATCTCCTTGCTTTTCTTGGCCATTTCCATAGGGGGAGATATGCCAACAGATTCATACTTCACAACAGATTTAGTCCCTTCCCCACCCTTCTCCAAAGTAGCATTAATCCTTTCCATTTGGTCCTTAAGGGTCAAGATTCTTAGCTCTAGCATCTGCTTCATATTCAGAGTCTGCTCAGCAACAGTCTTCAAAGAGTCAAAAAGCTCATCAATTTGATTCTAAATCGAGGATTCTCCCACTTTACTCACTGCCCCATGAACTTGAACATTTCATGAAACACCCATTTAACCAGTTTAAACAAAGAAATAGAGCTCTCCTTAGCCATTCCCAGAACATCAGAGATTTCCTCATGGTCAAAGTTAAAAACATACTTACCCACAACAGTATCCTCCTCAAAGGAGCTAACTTTATCCTAACTCACAAATTTTATGCCCAATGTTATTCACAAACTAGAATTTATTATTTTAATTGACAAACGATGATTATTAGTAGGATTATTCTTTAACAATTAACTAATTCGTAACCAAGTAATTTCTTTTAAATATTCATCTTTCAAATTGATAAAATTAGTTTTCCTCATTCTTGATTTGTGTTTGGAGTTGTTGGTTTTCTAATCAATTGTTTAAGTTATGAATGTGATTTTTCAGACAAAAGTCTCTTTTTTTTCATGTTTCCTACATGTACTTACATGCAGATACAAGAGAATTGAGATGAAATCACACATATATGAAACAAATTCATTTGATTTTTTGTTGTAGTGTCAGAGAAACAATTTTTATTCCCAATCTTTACCCTTACAATGATAAAATGGTTTGTTTTTATTTCTTTGAAACCTTATACATATTTATTAGTATATTTTATATAGATAACAATTGCAAAGGAGGTTGAAATCACGACACCTATGGATAACCAGTGTTCATCTTTATATTGGCTAGTAGTTAAAAATTATGTGTTTCTCTTTTTTTCTTTTTTATGCATACTAGTCGCTGCTTGTTGGATCCGTTTTTAATTTCTCAAAACATGTAAAGGAATGTTGGTTTGATGGGGCTGAAGCTACCCATAGGGGCCATGACTTCCTGGTCGCAACCCCTCTTTTTGGAGAGGCTGCGGTTTGTGGTGGCCATCAAGACTGACCACCAAGATCCACGTTCTAAGTCTTCTTTTAAAATAGTTTTAAATTTAAATTATTTAAATGAAATTTCTTTATTTTATTACAGTTTTTTAATAATTTTTAATAATATAATTTATCAATTACTTAATACAAATTTAATATAAATATGTATATATATTTAGGTTAACAATATAACTTATATTTATATAATATATAATATATTTAATAGTAATTTAATTGATTAGTTTTGATTAATTTTATTGGTTATTATTTGTCTATGTAACCAAGTATTATTTTTTTCTTTCTCAAAGCTTAAATTTGTTCACAAGACCATCTATAGTCTTTTACTTACCTAGGTTTCAGACAAGAGTAAATTAAAGCGCAAAGTAAATAGATATCAAGACTAAACCTTAGTTTTCATTTATACATGTATGCTTAGGTTTCCCTTCAATATTCCATTATACTTTCTAACATTAAACCACAATAATACAAGAATCATATATTTATGATTGCTCTATAAATCAATTCAACTTTCTTTAACATTTCCCAAATGAATTATAAAGAAACATATGCAAGATGAATCTACTAAAACATTATGATTTTCTTGAAAACAAATTTGCAAAGCAATATAAAGACCTTTTTTTCTTTCCTTCAATGAATGCATAAATTTTACTTTTTTATATATATGCTTTGGAATACAACTAAACATAGCAATTTTACAAATCCTCTCAAGATCAATTTACAAACACTTTTTCAATTGTTCAAAAATCTTTCACGAAGAAATAATGTAGGTCTTTCTTTTGTCCTTGCAACACCCTTCAAGAGACTTGAAAAAGAACAATAAAAACTTTTGGAGAGAAAAATACTGAAGTCAATGGGCTCTCCACCCAACCATAGGGTTGTGAGACAACCTACCCCTGAGATTGGGGTCACTTAGCCACTTAGGTAGACTCTTCACATATCAAAAACACAACAAGATTATATTTACACACATACACATACTTGGGCTCACATAGTAAACATTTGCAAACGCCCCTTTTTACACTTCTAGCACATTGAATATCCTATATGGAATCCACTTAGGGGGAGTAGGGGCTCTACCTAATAGGGAGAAATAAATGTATCACAATATCCAATGTAAATCTCCACATCATGTCTCCACCCATCACAATGCTGTTGGAAAAGTATGCCTCAATCATCACAGGCTAAAACCTCCATTGGAGCCAAGTCGGTGTGACAGTTCTTATGTCTGGTCGACTAGTAGTTTAGAACATCATGTTTTGTACAGGTCGTTGTGACCTAGTTTTTGTCTCACCGAAGGATCATATCGCTGTGACAGGTTGCTTTCAGGGTGACCTCTTAGCGCCTGTGAAGATCTCTGGCCAATAGGCCATTCAATCGTATATCGGGAAGTCCTTTGGCAAAAAGGCTTTGTTTGCTATGAAGTCCCAGCGACATTGGTGAGTCTCGCCGATGATGAGAGGTCTTCAGTGTAACATATATGTGTTCGATAAGAACTCTCGACGAAGGTGATATGTCTTGGCGACTGTTGATGACTTCGGGGTTGACATGTGTGATCTCGGAGAAACCTCTTGGAGATATTGATATGTCTTGCCAACTATTCTTTGGAGCTCGGTATAACATACAACTTCGGTATAACCCGTGGTGACTCAGTCTGAGGTCTCGGCGAAAGCCGATTGTCTGGCCAATGAGAACACTCAAGTCTATGTGACATATGAAGCTTCGGTATGACGTCTCATCGAAAGTGATGAGTCTGGGGCGATAGCGATACATGTGGAGAACATCGGTGTGAGGTCCTAGCGACATAAGGAAGTCTTAGCGATAGTCTCATGAGCTCGGTGTAACACAAGAAGGCTCGTTGGGATGTCTTGGAGAGAGCGATAGTCTTGCCGAAAGGAAAACTGAAGCCAATATAAGTTGTAAGCTCGGTGAAACCTCTTGCCGATGGAAACGACTCTTTGCGACATCGATATAAAGTTGTTAAGGCATTGGGGAGACACTTCTTGTGTCTCACCGACATGCTGATACAATGTGGGCTTTGTTGACCGTTTGACCGTCCTATGTGGAGTCTCGTGGACCAATAGGAGAAGCCAAATCTGAACAGTTGGAAGATTGTTCGTTGTGACGGTTCTGTGAGGAAGCTCAACGGACATGGAACGACATGGTTATACTCTGTGATTGTAGATTGTGATCGGTTGGTTGGATCGACAGATTGTTGGGTGGTTGTATGATCAGTAAATGTAATCTAATCTGTAAAGACTATAACTTGAAGGTTCCTGTACAAGATTGTTCATGGTGAATGCTGTTGAAAACAGACATCAGAAGGATAAGTCTAAAACTTGTATGTAATCTTTATTACTATAATACAAAGTGACTTCTCTTGGTGTGGTGGGTTTTTCTCCCGTAAGGGTTTTCCCACGTATATCTGGTGTTCATGTGTGATTGTCAAATACTTTGTTTCTGATATTTAGTTCATAGTGCATCTTAATTGAACTGTAATTGAAAAAATTAAAAGTATATCTACATTCTTCTCTGAGGTTTTGACGTTAGGAGAGTTGTTTCCGCATCTAGCTTTCCTTACAAATGCATCACCAACACAACCACATACATCCCTTTTCCCTCCAACAAAAATCAAAATATGGGATACTCATATCCTTGCATATAACCATGGAGGACCAAATCAACCTCTTCTCAAGAGGGGGTCACCTCCCCTACTAAACCGCACAAAGGAAAAATAACACATGAAGCATTAAAGTACATTTTCCCCAAAACAAAACCTCAAAAATCTCAAAGAACAAACACATCACAAACACTCACATTTATTCAACAAGAAAGGAAAAGATCCTACCTTGAATTAGCACAATCTCACTAATGGATGAACCTTGGGTTGAAGATCTTCTTCCCTCAAGCCTTCTCCTTCCTCCCTCCTTTCCTTCTTCACACTCCTCTCTCTCTCCTCAAAAGAACTCAAGCAAAATAACAAGATCACAAAAAGGAAAAAATGAAGCAACTCCCTCTACTCTATGGAAGAAGAGTTTTAAAGAAGAGGAAGGGGTAACTTCCTCCCAAAACTAACTCAACTACATAACTACTTTGCATTTTTGGCACTTTTGAAAGTGGGGCATAAAGGAGGGTCATAACACCCTTTACCTAAGCAAATTTCCCAACCATAAAATACAACTTAAACCACTTAAAATTGCTTAAAATCATAAAAGCTAAAGTTCACTTGAGAAATAACTCAAAAGAACATTTATTAATTTTTCACATTAGCACATAACAACAACATATTTTTACAACATGGGCCAATAGACCTTAGCATTCCATACGAGTCTAGGTCCGCATTATGCTAGAAGGACACAAAAGTGGTTAAATGACCCCATCAACCATTGACACTAAAATCCACTTGTACGATAAAAAATGAAGTGTCATTACAATATCCTAATCATATAGCCAAAGAAAATCTATGATAATGTATTATCACAAATCAAACTAACAATTATAGAATAACATATACAATGCACCATTCACATATACAACAATAAAAATGATCTGATTAGTGAATATCATATGAAATCTAATAATCAACAGAAAATATAACATCCATAAGTATATCCAAATACCATCCATAAATAAAAAAATATGCATCATCCATAAAATTTTGAGTATCATGATCATCAAAATGTATCTAGGAACACCAAGGATCACAAAGAAGTCAAGAGTACAAAGAATGGGGTCTCACATCCTCCCCCCTAAAATTAGACATCCTCCTAGAAATCCTCAAAAAGATAAGGATAAAGAGTCCTCATGTGGGAAACATCTTCCCATGTAGCTGAGACCTCATCGTACCTATCCCATTGGACCCTGACATGGTCCAACTCTCGCTCGTGAAAATCCAATGTCTATCGGCCCAAAATGCATATTGGCTCCATGACCAACATACTTCCCTCCACTCGTAATCCATCCCAATCCAAAATATGAGAAGTATCATGAATATATTGTCGTAGAACAAAAATATGAAAAACACCATTTATTTGAGGCAAACTAGGTGGAAAAGCTAAGCAGTAGGCTATTGGGCCCACTCCAAAATCTCAAATGGTCTGACAAAATGAGGTGCCAACTTAGAACCTTTTCCATAACAAAAACAAAAACACAATTATTTTTTATTAAAGAAGCAATTCAACACAATAAACACTGAAAGTAGGCATCAACATGTTACCTATCATGGTAGTAGAGATCTTGTAAATTTTTGATAACACCCATTGTCTTCTCTCTCCTCTCTCTCTTTTGACTCCTTATACAATATATGAATTGTATACTCTCTTCATGAAAGTTTCTTAAAATCTGTAAATATTTAGAAGAAAAATGTTGATACATAAAGCTTACTCTTTAGAATTCAATAGTCTATACATGTTGCTTATGTGGATGGAAATTGAACTTCATCACATTTATGTATAATCTTATGAATGCAATATTTATTTATTTATTTGGAGGGTTTAATATCAAACCCACATAATCATTTAGCTATACGGGAGCATGAGCCTTAGGCTAAAACCTCTTTTATTGAGAGCCAAGGACTGGATACCTTGCACTCAACAATATTTGATCCTTGATGGCTCTTTAGAACCTTAGAGGTGTGACTATTTCCATCCACTTTTTTTTGTAGTATGTGTAACACCATTTTATAAATAGTAATATAGACCAATGTTCCAAGATTCAAACTCGCCTCAGACTCAAGAAGCTGATTTTTGACTTGGACTCAGAGCTCGAAGCTCAGACTCGACAAATTGAAAAACCCAAGAAATTCAGAGTTTTTTAAGAATTTTAAACTTGTTTCATGCACCCTTTAATAAATAAATCTTAAAGACACAATAAACTCATCAAATAGAAACTACTTTGATCACATACACATACATTGATCACATAAGTATAAATTCAAATTTTAGCTGAAGGAAATAATAGTAGTAAGAAAATTAGATATATAAATGTTGTCAAATGTATACAATACTCATGGAATATGAAATCCATGGCATCAAAAATTCCAAATAAATATCAAAACAAAAACTAGAAGTCTATGGCTCATATGAGCTTGCATCACTCAGCCCTCCTACGTAGGCATCTAAGATAGGTCTTGGATGATGATGCAACTATGATCTCTACTTGTGTCTCAGTGACACCCACACCAACATCCAAGGTGTCTGCTTGTGCTCTATCCTCCTCTTCCATGGCTACTGCCTCTACCTCTCTATCCATTTGGTCAACCTAATCAAGGTCCTCATCACTAAAGATAGGATCCTCAACCTCATTGATCTAATCTGATTGTGGATCAACCTTCTCTAATGTGATGGGTGATAAGTCAATGCCCAATATTTTTCTATGGCAAGGGAAAATGTTGTAATGAACATAAACTAGATCATTCAACCTCTACACTAACAATTTATTGTGCTTCTTGGAGTGTATGTGCTCACATACTCCAATTGTGCTCACAACCTGAAACATTGCATGATTGGCTCAACACTAGAACCACAATCCTCTAATGATTTGGTACTTTAGCTCCAAATCTCTCCCACCATGCATCTGAAATGAGAAAAGGAAAAATCAATCTCATTGTCCAATTTTAAGTTTCAATATTTAATATTAATAGAAAAAAGGAAATT
Organism: Sequoia sempervirens; assembly: GCA_007258455.2. Lineage (NCBI taxonomy): Eukaryota > Viridiplantae > Streptophyta > Pinopsida > Cupressales > Cupressaceae > Sequoia > Sequoia sempervirens. Next base: position 553,727,861 of record VDFB02270651.1, read on the forward strand.
TTTTAATTTTTACACTAGTATTATGCCCTTAATAAATTTTTACTTGGCTATAATGTTGACTGAGTAGCCTTGCATATATCTCATGCAAAAATATCTCCTTGTGCAAGTCTGAAAATCTCAATCTTGGTGACTATTTGTGCTCGAACATGAGAATCAAACATCCACTCTATGATTGTGTAGTGCCCACTCAAAACCTCCTCATCTACCTTGAAATCAAGATGAAAATGGAATGTTAGATTAAGGAAATATACAGCTGCATGTAGGGGATTGTGAAGCTAGAGATTCCATCGTCTATCAATGATCTCCCAAATGGGGTGATACTTATCATCAAATCCCACATAAATGGATCTAATGACCTCTTTGGCCCCATCCATGCCCTCATATATCTAGCCCATTGAAAGATTCTCTCCATTAGCAACTCATAAGAGAACTACTAAAGGCTCTATGAACTGCAATTATTTTGAAACATAAGCATAAGTAAGAGTAAAAAAAAAGAATGAAAATATAATGTAGAATTAGTAAATTAATTACTAATTACATTTACCTTTATGATCTCCATAGAAAGTACCCAAAAACTTTGCTCATCAAAAATTCAATTTGCCACATCTTCCCTTGCATTGGTCTTAGCATATGATGAGGAAGTCTACTCACTAACTAACATGTGCCTCAAAGATCCCTTTGACTGCAACAAGGATTGTAATATGATGAAATTGATAGCAAACTAGGTTAACCTAGGATGAGCCAAATCCTTTTGCCCTATGAATTGCCTCATTACGTTGAGGACCCATGTGTGATTATATATAAGTCTAAAAATAATTTTTGTTGTATCCATACATGCTTTGATCCATGCAATCTTGCGGAGATCCTCCAATATAAGGTCAAGGAAATGAGCAGCATAATGAGTCCAAAATAATGATGGGTGCCTATCCATCAGTAGTCTACTTGCAAAAACATAATTTCTTACATTATTTGTGTAATGGCAGAAAAAGGTCCTCTTAACTTGGCCTTGATTTAATATTGTAATATGTCTAGTATATTCACATTAGGTCTTGGGCCCTTGTAAAATAAATGACCTTAATCCTACATTGCTTAAAGTGTTGTAACACACTTTCACACTTTTCTAGGGTTCTCATTAATAATTAGGCTTCTTTATGCTTTAATTGGCCTTATTTTACATCCACAAGCCTCATTTAATGCATCTTTTTGAGGATAATCTTGACACAAACTAGTACCCAATCATAATTTAGGTGTTTCAGGCTTGAATGGCCCATAATTAGTGATTTGGGACTCATTCGCCATCTTGGGCGAATGAGTCGCACCTAAATTTTTTTGTCTTGATCTTGATTTCACACCTTTCTAAGAATTTTTAAAAATGGTCCCGAAAATTATGCTTGGTAGGACCCATTTGCCCGCCACCTTGGGCTAATGAGTCTCGTGTGGCCCAAAATTAAAATTAATTCAAATTTTTGGTGGGATTTTATCCTCCTAGATTTGATGTCAGCTTGTAGTGTTGTAATTTCAGGAATTCTTGCATAATCAAGTATAAATACAAGTTTCTTTCACTCATTTTACACCTAGCAAGTTGAATGAGCATTCTTATAGCAAATTTGAGTTTACAAGAGAATTCAAGAGCATTCAAGGGTAGATTATCAAGTATTTTAGAGTAGCATTCAAGCATCAAGCATCATGTCAAAGATTCCATGCATCATGTTTGTTTTTGAGCTAACAATTATGATGTAGGGTTTTATGATTCAAGCTAGCATTTCATCCAAGATATATCACCTTGAAGCAAGAGTCAAGATCTACATCCATTGGAGCCATCTCACACATGTTTACAACACTTCATTGATAGGGTTTGGTGAGTTGCAACATCTTATTTTTTTCATTCATCATTCTCCATTCCTATTTCATTCTATTTCAAGGTTTGATTACCAAAACGAGGTTTGACCAGGGCAAACCCCTATCCACTAACCCAACAACATTTTTTCCCTCTCCTTTGTGTGTGATTTGCAGGTCTAGGTTGCATATTTCCTAAGGAGAAAGATTGGAGAAAAGTTGTCAAATCATTCAAAGTTGTTAAAGTTGTCATCAAGTCTTGGAGAACATTGGAGAAGACCTATAGGTTGCAAATCAGGGTTTCAAATTTGGAAATCAACCAGGAAGGACAAATCGGACAAAGAATAGTAGGATCAGACTTTGTAGCTTCAGAAAACCCTAACTGGATTGATTCGCCACTTCTGGAGAATGAGTCCCAGTTTCAATAAAAATTCAGATTTTACAGATTCAGATACCCATTTCGCAGATTCATGTTCCCGCATAGAAACCCAGATTTTGGATTGATTCACCTAGCTTGGCGAATGAGTCCCACTCAACATTAAAGTTATATTTTTTAGTGTTTTAGACCTCCATTCAACCATCTCCAAATTTATAGGTGCACACATTCTATTATGTAGCTTTTCATTTTGTTTCATTTGCATTTCTAGGTCATTTAGTGTTACTTTTCATTGAATTAGGGTTTAGTGTTGCATCTTGCATTTAATTTATCCTTCCAAGTTCTTACTTGGTGGTGAACCCCTTATTAGTTTGCAGTCAGCTCCTAGGACAACCCTAAATTGCAAGATTTCATTCTCCTTTGCATTGAGATCTCTAGGGTTACCCTTGAATGAAATTAGAGACGTGGGTGTGCTCTATGTCCTAACACCATACCACTTTTACAATATTTCATTTTGGTGAACCTGCATTTAGAACATCATAATTCTGATTTGGAGTGCATCATCATCCTAGATTTGGCTTGCATTAACATTGCATTAGGATTTGCATTAGTTAATTAGCATTCTAGGGTTTCTAATTTTGCATTAGTGAAAGATCATATAGCTTGCATTTTTGCATCTCATTTCACTAAAAATCAAACAAAATATGCATTTTCACTTAGGATTCAGGTCATATAGCATAAAAAGCATAAAAATCAATTAAAATTTTCTAATTTTTTTGAAAAAAAATCCCTACTGGGACTCATTCACCACCTTGGGAAAATCAGTCCTTGTGCACATTCTGAACTGCATATTTTGGCATTCAAAGTTCTATTTTTGGGTTTCTATTTTTTGTTATTAGATTTCTATTGTAGTTTCTAGAATTTTTGTAAGTCATTTCATTGTTCTTAGCTTATATTGCATTTGCATACAATTTGTATTAAGTAGCCCTTGTATGAGTATTTGGTATCCTATTGCTAATGTTGTAGTGAGACAAAGTTTGAGACTCATGTCATCTCGTGATAGCACAATCATTGTGGATCTTGGGTTATCTAGCTCTTTCACTCCTAGTATTGACACTAGTACACTAGGTATGGACAATATCCTCAACAACTCTTTGCCTTCAAGTAGTGTGATGTATGCTAAAACAAGGAATGATAGTATCCCACAAGAAAACATAATTCAAATTCATGAAGACTTAGCAAACCTACAACATCTTGTGTAAAATGACAACATTTTCGACTACTACTATCCCTACTATATATAACATTCATCACATGCTTGAAAGTGAAGATGGACTTGACCTTGTGAAAAAAATAGTTCAAATATTTGGAAAACACCTCACCTCAACCACTAGTTGTCCTTTACCTACAAGCAATGTCACATGCCAAGGAGGAACTCATATTCCTCCTCTTACAACAATTGCTTCAATACCTACCTACACCCACCCTCAAGTCACAACAAGAATGGAACCAACTAGTAATATGATTCCTTCCTTGGGTATTTCCGCTAGCATCCCTAGTATGTTTCTGGCCTTGCATGTCATATCTCCTACCACTTTACCATCTATAAGCATTCCATTCACTTTCCCTTCAAACACATACACCCCTTCACCTTTTTCTCTTCCATCTCATAACACAAGCAATGACCCTCTCATAAACCAACTTTTCCAAACCGTTTCATCCCTTCAAAAGAAAATTTCCACCTTCAACCAAAATTAAAATGGACCACCCACATATTATTTCAAAAGTAGTCCATTTTCCTTAGAGATACTACGGACACTGATGCCACAAGGTGTAGAGGTGCCTAGATTTGAGAAATATGGAGGAAAGGGAGGTCCTTCTAACCATGTTAATGCTTATATTGCCTTATGTAGTGACTTTTTCAATGATGATAAACTCTTGGCTAAGCTTTTCCCTGGGTCCTTCAAGGATATTTCCTTGGAATGGTTCTCTTCTTTACCAAACAACTCAATTCGTTCTTTCAATGAACTTGTTGAGGCATTTGTTAACCATTTCCAAGTGCATATGACCCCTAAGATGACCTTTGCCGACTTGATGAGATGCAAGCAAAAAGAAGAAGAAAAGATAATTGAATTTATCTCATGCTATCAATCGCTTTATTCCCAAATCAATGTCAAGGTTCTCAATCCTCACCTTCAAAAGATGTTCATAGAAAATTTGCAAAGCAAGATACAAGACAAGCTTACCATGATGAAATTCCCATCCTTTATGCACTTGTGTACCACCCTCCATGATTATCAAAATTCAGTTAGTATTCAAGATACAAAATCCACTTCTAGTTGAATTGAGAAGTCCGAGCCCACAAACCAAAATGATTCCCAACCTTTTAGAAAATAGAACAAAGGGTTCTTTCAATTCAATCCCCCTCAACTCTTACTACTATTATCACTGACAAAATGGACATGACACAAAACATTGTAAGCATCTTAAACATCTTGTGCAAGACCTCATTGATTTTGGTCATCTTTTCGTTAGTGATCAAGGAAATAAATCCATTGCCCCTCCTAACCAAAATTTGCAATTTTTTACCAACCCTATGCCTAACCATAACATTTCGTTTGTCAAAGCTAGCAAAACTACAAAGAATGATGTGATGAATGCTGATATGGATGATGATAACCATGATTCTATAGATAATGATCCTATGGATGACATGGTAGGAGTGATAGATGTTATTCCTCGTAAGGGCCGAACTAAAATCCCTCTTTACATTGCTTTCTCCTCTAAGGATATACTTAAACATGCACATAATGGTCCTCTTTACATAGCCAGCTGAATCTATGACAAGCCCACTAATGGGATACTAATAGATCCCGCCTGTGGAGAGAATGTGATCACCAAGGAATTCTTACTTTTGCATGAGCTCTATCAAGATATATATGATAAACTGAAAGCATGGATCAAGATGCATAATGGTTTCACTTACCCTACAATGGGATCGATCACCTTACCATTGCAAATAGGACCAAAAACATTAGATATCTCATTCTCCATCATCCTACAGTTGGACCAATTTCATGTGAAGCTAGGCTATCCATGGCTTCACTCCATGAAAGTTGTCCCTTCAGTTGTGCATAAATGCTTAAAGTTTCACTTTGACAATGAATTTTTCACCGTCCATCATAGTGGCTTTAACCTGTTGCCCTTTAAAGGTAACTTTTCCTTAGATTTCTTTTGGCTCGAGCCCATAGAACCCATAAAACCATGAGAAGACTTCTTTTTCTTGTCTTATCAAAAGTTCAAGGCAAAGAAAATAGCAGAATTATCCCTCCGAAACATGTCCTCACCCACCACCAAGCCTACTATGCTAGTTGAAACCATAATTAAGCCTAAAGAAATTCCAAATAACCAAGACCAACCTAAGACAAAACCTTCACCTACTTCCTAAAAATGACAAAGAGATAACAAAAATGATCCCATCACACCTTCTAGAATAAAACAAGTTTACAAAGTCAAAGAGAAAGTGGTTGAACAACCTCTTGTGGTTCCTTCCGTTCCTCCCCTTAGGGAAGAAAAGAAACCTACGGTTGATCAACCCGCTCCTACACAAACACAACATGAAAACATAACTAAAGAAACAAAGGTTCTAGATAGTGTGGGTGTAGACGTTGTGCCCTTGCTTGCAGGTTACATGAAGAATTAAACAAAGAAAATCAGAATCCAAACTTGACTGAAGCAATGCATGATGACTCTACTCTTGCCTCAAAACAAAACAATCCAATACAACAACCACAACGAGAGTTGAAGCCTTCTTTAGACATTATTGTTACCAATTTTTTGCCTCAACTCAATTGGAGGAGCTGGCTGAATGTTATCACATCATAAAGGTGGAATTGCACTTAAGTTCAAATGTTGTTTCGTATTATTGTCATTATGACATTGAGAAATAGTTATACATTTAAAAGAAGGAATTGAGTTTTTAGAGTGCCATTCAGATGTTGCAGAATTAAAAGAAGTACAAAATTAATAACATGAGCAAAATAGCATTTGAAATGCTCTCATTTATTTCATGAAGAAACTCATATTTTACAAGGCTTCATTTGATTTCATGATCATAATGATATTACAACATTGCATGAAAATGCATTTTCTTTTCAATTGAAATCAAAAATCCACACAAGCTGTGGATGTAGCTATTACAACACATTGCTAATAGCACGTTGCACTACAAAAGATGCAAAAAAGAAAACACATAAGTGACGACATAATCATCATTGCCTGATTATCGGTGTTTGATGTTGAATGGTGCACCTTGTCTTCTCAAGCTTCGTCGACCTGTAAGAGGAAAAGAGGGGTGTCAGTGGCTCTGATTATGAAGAAACCTATATGAGGCACCCGCAATAGTACAACCTACTATTAATCATGCATTGAAACAATCAATCAAGTGCAGTACGAAAGAAGTGAACTGAAGGAGAAATAACAATATCATGATCATCATGTTTTGTTTTTACGCTAACGCTGTTTGCTTCCTTGTGCAGGTATAGGTAAAATCATGAAGCTGAACGTTATTCAAAGACCAAGCATGTGGAGAAAAATGGGCTCCCACAAGGGTAGAGCTCGACATGCTACCCTATTCATTAATGGGCTGATTTTAAAGATACATTATCATATTCATCAAATGAAATGAGAACAACTGAAGGAGTAAAACAGAGTTATCCATCAAGCAATGAAACTAACTGTGCATTCATAAAGATCAAGGTTGCTTTCTGAAGGCTACAAGTGAACAGTGAGTTTAGTTCACTTAAGGAATTTAACTGAATACATTTACATCAGAAATTGCTGAATAAGTTCATTTTCTTTGTTGATCGTAATCATATGTCATGTAAGTTTCAGTTCATCAATTCTTTCTCGGATAGTGAACAGGAATACATTATGCCTTAATGATTGATTTAATTTTCATCATGAAAGAGAACATATTTTGAAAGAATTTTATCAAGTGGAACATAAAAATGCATGAAGAGTACCATGTTACAGATGGGTACGAACACATATAGTGTATTCAAGAGCTAAATGAATCAATAGTTCCAGTTGACTGGTAAAGATAAATACAACATTATGAGTGTAATGACAAAGTGATCATTCCAGGATAATAAGGGAAGAGCAAGCATTTCCTTTCCAGAAAAGCTTCTGAGTTGTCAATTATACATATGAACTGGTGAGTAGAGGTGGTTCGTAGTGATGCAATGTTTCAATTCAAAAATCTCTATGGAATTCAAAAGCAGAAGGTAAAAGCTATTGTGTTAAGGTTAAGGAAGGTCAAAGAACACTGTTGTGCGTACAGTGAGCAAGCATGGATATAATATACACTAAGAGGTCCTTCTTTTACAATAGACAAACAATGGAATGATTAAAAGGTATTGTATAGACAATTGTGCACAGTCTCAAACAATACATTTTGACACATAAAAGCAATTTTCATTTTTCGGAATGAACAGATTATACCTTGAGTAAGAACTCTATAGATTTAAATTTAAAAGAGAGATTTTCTGTGTGCAAAGAAAGCAGCATGAAGTCAATATTTAGGTGATATAGTTAGCATATACAATTCCAACCTTCTAAGGACTCATGGCCGATGTTCATCATTAGTATA
>VDFB02270651.1:553735822-553843799 GCA_007258455.2 Sequoia sempervirens
GTATATGGATAGTGGACTAGGACTTATGGATTGTTGGTAGGAAGGGTATGTGGGTAGTTGACCATGGGTTGACGTTGGTTGGCATTTGGATTGGATATATTGTCTTTTGAAGTCTATGGCTTGTTGGAATTGACCATTATAGAGTAACTAGTATTCAACTTGACTAGCACACATATCAAGGTAAATTGCAGACATGGTGATGAGGTTATGATGAAAAGTGGAGTATGACTAAGGTATGTGATATGAGGTCTAAGGTATGACAATGCAAAGAGTGACTTAAGTCTAAGGTATGCAACCTAAGCTATGTTTTTTGGGATTTTCTGAATGCAAAATAAGGGATGTTCTAAGATGATGCTAGTCTAGAATGACAATATCTAAAAATGCAAAGTCTAAGAAAAAATTCTAAGGTAATCAAATCTGTGAACCCAAGACGGGGGGACAAACTACCTAAAGTCTAACCAAGGCGTCAATTTAGTTAAGTCAAGGAACCAATGTAGGACAAGGATCAAAGACAAGTTGAGTTTCCTAACTAGACTGATGAGCTAGGACTCTCTATAGGACAAAGGATAAAATGATAAGACTAGGTTCAATGACAAATTTCATTGACGCTATGACTTTTCTAGAGTGTAGATGGTGGACCTATCCTAAAGTTTGTAAAAATGACCTTCCTAGAAGTTTACTCTAAAGGAAAAAAAGTAATCTAAGATGAGACCAAACTCTGAATTAGGACAACTATGGTAATGACAATATGAACCTAAAGGATGCAAAATTGAGCAAAATAGTTTCCTATTTCTATTCAAAGTTTGTTTGTGGGATGCCAACTGAAAGACTGGTATAACCGTGTTGACTGGACAGTGATCGTGAATTTTGGTTTCCGTGATCAAGTTTTGGAAAACAATGAAAATCATAAGACAAAGTGTTTTTAGTTTGATTTTGGACTCAAAGAACGTTTAAGTTGACAACAAACAAGCACATCATAATAGGCCAAAGGCCTAGGGTTTGTATCCTGATATAGCCCACCCAAATACCCCGGATTGGTGATAAACACCTTTCCTTCTCGAGAGCGGATAGCTTAGAAATTTGGTGGCATTGGCTCCCCTCCACGACTCATTAATGTCTTTCGAGCACACATATTTTGAATTCTTTTGGCAATGACCTCCCAAGAACTACTATCTCTACTCAAGGGGATCAATAGTGAGTATCTTCGGGCATGATACTGTACCCTGCACTATACCAAGCAATGGCCAATAGAACGGTTGGTCTCTAAAACAAAAGGTGTTTAGTACGAGCATTCCGTTCATGGGGCATGATCCATACAGCAAGAGTCCCCTTTCGGATCCATCTCGTCGGAACCACACTCATGATTCTTGGGGTTTCCCCAAGAACCCACTTTTATATACCGGCTGGAAGTCCCTTGGGTTCAGGGTGCTACCGGTCTAAGTCGTCTTGGGGTGAGTACTTTTTCCCACCAGAACAGGCCCAAGTTCTAGAGTTGGTAACCGTTTCTCTTACACCCAGGATCACACGAATGTGCAAGGGGAGAGGATACTTCGATGTACCAAGTCGTGAGGGTAATTACATAGATGTGCTTTCGCACCAAACACAATAGACACTTGTTAATTTTAAACCAAATGAAAGATTTTGCTCGCTACCAAACAATCTGGCTAAAGAATTAACTAGGGTGCCCGGCGGCGTCTGAAAATTAGTTAGTAGTTTTTCAATAGCAAAGTGTAGATCAATGCGTCACGCAAAACTGTTAGCAACTTCCAAAGGCCACACACTAAAATCAGATAGTAACACAAATTAATTGACAATTTCAGATTTTTGAAAACATAAATTAAGATTACCAAGCAATTGCATCACAGTGTTACCAGTCAAATGCATCGATATTCTCTTCAATTGTGTCTCGGTATTCACCAGTCAATTGCGATGCAGGATTCTTCAAATGCGTCGTGGTTTTTCAGATGCGGCGTTTCGGATGTCAGATGCGGTTCAGGGAATCAATTGCGTTGCTTCGTCAAACTGATGTGTCTGTGATCGATTAGGCATTTTGATCAAAGGCGATCGCGATGGGTTAAGTCTGAAAAACCTACAAAATCAAAAGAAAAGTCTCTGGAATGTCTGAAGATAAGATGTCCTTCGTAATAGGGTTCACCAAATGCTTAGCATGAAAGAAAGTGCACAAGAGCGATTAAGAGCAAACATGCAATACACATCTAAATGCAAATCTAATGTTAAGCGACAAAGAACAAAGGAAAGTAAAAATGTAATTAAAACTAAAAAAATCTAACCAATTTCAAACGTATTTCCATGATTCATCTTGATTGCCCTTCTCCATTTTGCTTGTGTAGTATAATTGCCCTCATATTTGTAAGTTCGTGCAAGTATAGCCTATGATAGTGATTAGCAAAACATCGAAGATTCAAGATTAAGTGCTCTCAAAAGTCATAAGATTTAGCGAGGTGGAATGAAAGAATGAAATAAAATCAATTTATAGAAAAATTGATTATTTCGAGCAACAGTCGGGGATTAAAGATCAACGGGCCGGTTGAGGTATTAGATAGACATGCATTTTGATAGCTGTCGGTAATGACATGAGAGTGATACAAATTAGAAATAGAATTAAAAGATTAAATAAATGATTTAATCTTCAAGTTTAATTATTGAAATAGAAAAATTATCTTTGCATGACAAAAGATAAAGGCGGTAAGCAACTCTTGTTCGAATGCATACAAGGTTTAATTAATTAAATAAGAATATTTAGTGTCTGCATGTACACAAATATGAGTTAGAAGCGGGCCGATTAGTGGTTGTGCTGAAGAGAGATTACTCGAGAATGCCACTCAGACATTAAAGCAAGAGTTAACTGAGCGATTAAAATAGATCTTGAGTCGAGTAAAAGTGAATACTTAGATAACTCACACAATTATCTAAATATAAAGGAATGCGTTAAATACAAATTCATGAATTAAATAATTCATTTAATTCAAGATTTGATCTTTGAAGAATAATTAAATAAATAGATTTATTTAATTAAGTGATGATGAAAGGGGGTTTAAATGAATAATTAAATAAATGAGAATTTATTTAATTATAGTTGAAATATGATAGCAATTAAATTAAATAATTGACATTATTTAAATAGTGAATTATTTAATTAATAGAGAAATAGAAGACTATAAGAATAATTAAATAGTGACATTATTTAATCATGACCTGAAAGAATCACGAATTATGAGAAGAATATTCAGAGTCGTGGGCTTAGACCAAATTTAGGGTGTCTATAGTTTTAATTTGATTATTGACTATTTTTTTTTGAATTATATAATCCCTTAGGTCATTGTTTTTATCACATTCCTTTTTGTCCTTTGGACCTTTTCTTGATTTATTACCTTAGATTCACCCTTGATTATGCATAATTTCCAATACTCATATTATTGAAGCAACCAATATTTGATTGTAAACTCAAAGGCAATCCCACAAAGATGAAAATGCCATAGGATGAGATTAACAATATATGGGAAATAACAAAGAGCCTTTCTTATAATGTAGCGATGAGGAGATGAGAAGTTAGGAGTGAAAATTTGAATTGAAGTAAGTGTAGGACTCTATGGAAAAGTGTTGGGACACTTGGGGAGTCCACATGAGGTGAGAAAAAATGTGAGATGTCTCCCAAGTAAGCTTAAGAGTAGTGTAATGGGACTCTCTTAGGTAGGCTAAAAGCTAACAAGTTTTTTAATACCTCTTTTTATACTAACACCCCTCTTAAGTAAAACTTAGGGTCGTAAATATAAATATTGAAAAGGTGAGTCTAAAAACAAGTCACGATAAGGTGCTCATGTATAATAATAATTTATACTCATAAATGAGAGAAAAGGAAAACCTAGTGTAAGCAAAAATCCTCTTCGAGAAATAGAAAGGATAAAGACCTCTTGAAAGATGTCCATGAAGATGAAGAACTCTTGAAGCATGTTAAAGTCGTAAAATCTGTCAAAGATGAACTAGTGTCTATCGGAATCAACAAACCTTTAAAGAATGTAGATCAGGATAAGAGATACAAAAAACTACATGAGTGAACCTATAATACACTACTCAACCATGAATACATAAATGACACAAAGGAAAAACACACTCTATGAATTTGAAGATGCATATAGTACTATAATCAAGGAGCACAAATGAAAAATACATAAGTGATATATAGCACACTACTAAAATGTGCATGGTGCTCTAAACAACTACTAGAATTTGACAAAATATTATCAAGAAAAATATTTTCCCCATATTAAAGATAAAGAGTGAAGATCTATATGACCCCCAAATTTTATTGTTTTGATAAAACAAAAGGTAATCTTTCATTTCTTGAGCCTTTTGGATGTAATGATGAATTACATAGATAGCTCCATGAGAAGGTTTTTTTTCCTTCCCAAAAGTTGAATCTTTCATTTTTTAGGCCTTCTAGACATAATGACAAAGTCCATTTGTCTCCAAAAAGGTTTCAACACTAAAACCAAGGAAGAGTTAATATAACACTATGATAATAACCCCCTTAATGCTGACAAGGAAGAGGTATAGGTTGATCAATTGAACTTGGGCACAAAAAATATGCACATTAATGTAGAACCAACATCAATTCCAATATGATATACAAGCAACTAAAAATGGTGTGCATCAATGTACACATACATGAGGTAGTAATCACTAATATTCATTGTTGTAATGGAAAAAGGGTATTGTTACCTATTTTAGCTACCAGCTCAAACAGGTAGAGTTTTTTATGTTTTACAGAGTGAAACAAAAGGTACATTATACTCTACTACATTATCAAAAAACTGCATCATTACATTATGCAAATGCATACAATAGAGAAGAGAGTGAACATTTGTTGTAAAAAAGTGGTATTTATTGATAAACATAAATGTATGGTGTCCCACACAAGTCATGGGACTAATTATTTGAATGCAAATAGAGGAAAAATCTGTACATTTATAGATACAAGAAAGAAATAATGCATATATAAAGAGAGGGGACCCGTCATTGCCTGAATGACGAATCCCGGTTGAGTTGCCTTTGCATCAGCTTTAGCCCCTCTTACTTATCCAACCTCTAGTTGTTGCTTGCCCTACTGCTCCAAGAATTCCTACATGTGTGAGAGAGATTTGGTTAGAGCAATGAAAGATCACCAATCAATACATGGAAACATTCATAAACATATAGTTTGATCCTTATAAGCATCAAAATAGTTTGCATACCATATATGTCTAGGAAAATAGAAAGGTTATCAAAAAAATCTATCATATGCTATGTTTTTAACTAACATGTTTGATCATTATGCAGGTATAGGTGAAATCTTTGTTGTTTTATTTCATTTGATGGTGTAGGGCACCTAGTGGATCTCATGCCTCCATGAGACAATTTTGTAATTTTTGAGTTTTGGGTATGTTTCTTTTGTAATAAAGTCTTTGTTGAAAATTTCACATGTTTTTGAGTCATTTTTAGGTTGCTAGGAGGTTTGTGTGGTCAAGTTGTGAAATCTTGCAAAATGTTGTCAACTTTAAAAAAAATTGTCAAATTGCAAAATTGCAAAAATGAGGAATATGAAGGGTCATTGTGGGAAAAAATGTTATTCGGTTGTTGAAAATCAAAGGGGAGTTGGAAAAATGATGTCATATGTTTAAATTTTCCTTGAGAAGGTGAGACCAAGGTGGGTGGCTTGTATTTTGAAGAGAACTCAATACAAAACCTTGGTTTTTCTAAAAATTCCAACATTTTTTGCTATTTCAGAACATCTTATGTTTCTGTATAAAAAAATTATGATTTCTAGTTGATTTTATTGGATGGAGAATTGAATTATATTTTTTTGGTTTTGGTCTCATTGAATTTCATTGAGTTTTGAGAATTTTATCACCATTTTAATCAAGACAGGTTTGAAACCCTAGTTCAACAGGGTTGAAAGGAAGAAAAATGTAGAACTCTCCATTCCACTGATGAAAATTTTTCAAACTCGGTGGAATGGAGGTAGATAGGGTATATTTTGACTATGAGATGTTTTTAGGAGCAGGGTGCAAGTTTTGGTGAAGTTTTTATGATGCCCTAGTTGGAAAACCTCATTGTTTAAGGCAAGATTGATACGTAAAAGGTAGGATTTGATGAAAGATCATTGAAAAAGGTTGGAAATTTGTTTGGAGAGTTTTTTCATACCATATTAGACATGTTCAAGGTGTTGGTGAAGTGATTTGAGACTTTTGAGTCTTAGAACCAATAAACCCTTGGTGAAATAAGTTTAATTAAGCCTTTGTGCAAACATAGCAACAAAGATTTGAGAGTCTTGTTCAAAAGAAACCATAGGAGCTTTTGAAATATGTTTCAAAAGAGCGTAATGGGTATCTAAAATTGGTTTTGGTTTGTGGGTAGGAGTTATTTTCTGAAAGTTAGGTCAAATTACAGTGAATTTCTATTCTTTTGAGCCTATTGTCAAACGTAGCAGCAAGTATTTGAAGGGATTGTTACAAAGAAACCACCCTTGCACTTTTGATATCTTTTGAAACTTGAATCCTATTGGGTATAGGATAGTTGTGTGTGTGAAGAATAGATGTGTGGAAGAGATACTTGCAGAGTGATGGTTTACAAAAAAGAAACAAGTGATGAAAAGAGAGGAAAAAGAGATGAAGAAGAAAAAAGAGAAGGCAAAACAAATAGATGTGGATCAAGAGATAAAACGGTTGAGGTAGGCTTTTGAACTAATGATGGAAATTTGAGAAAAGATGGAAGAAAGTGTGAAGATTGAGATGCAAAGTTGGAATTTACTAGTCAAGAAGAAGGTTATGTGGCCTATCAAGAATATTGTCCAGAGAAGAAGACAAGTGGGGGCAACAAAATAAAAAAAAATTAAGAAGTCCTTGATTGAATAACAAAAGCCAAGAAAAGAGGAAGAGACAACTAATAAAATGGTAAGTAAATATATGACTGTTATAACAACAGTTAGGATTGATCAATTGCCATTAGATGTTCAATATTTGTTGCAAAAGTGTGTTGATGTGTTAATAGATGACAATAAAAGGCAAGGAGTTAGTTCTCATACAAAGTGGGAAGACAAAACCTTCAAGGTGATTGAAGACACTCCACATTTGCAGTTGGAGTATGAGGGTGCAACCTATTTTATGTTTGCATCGATCAGGAAAATTGGTGAAGATGAAGTTGAATGGAATAATTTTAAGACAAAGGGTCCATACCTTATTTTCCAAATTGACAAGGATGAAGGAAAGGTTGCTAATTGTATAGAAAATAAGAAGAAAGCAACATCTAGTATTGCAAGGATGGGTAAGAAGAGTTGTGTTATTGCAGCCAGAAGGAAAGATAAACCAAAATTTAAGATGAAGCAGATCTTGGAAGGAGAAAAAGGTGTTGGGGTAGAGTGTGTAGTCCATTAGGGAAAAAAGGATTAGTTACAAGGTAGCAAAACAAGAGGAAAGCAAGTTTGCATTGACAAGATGAAACCCAAGGTAAAGATGAAGACAACATGAAAATGTTTCAAGGAAGCCAAAAGGAAAAAGATAGAAGACATAAAGTAAGAGAATTCCTACCTTCAATTCAAAAGGGACTTGAATTCTTCTTTCTTCGGGAGCATGGTGCAGGGCACCTAGTGGATTTCATGCCTCCATGAGGCAATTTTGTAATTTTTGAGTTTTGGGTGTGTTTCTTTTGTAATAAGGTCTTTGTTGACCATTTCACATATTTTTGAGTCATTTTTAGGTTGCTAGGAGGTTCGTGGAGTCAATTTGTAAAATCTTGCAAAATGTTGTTAACTTTGAAAAAATGTCAAATTGCAAAATTGCAAAAATGAGGAATATAAAGGGTCATTGTGGGAAAAGAAGTTATTTGGTTGTTGAAACTCAAAGGATAGTTGGGAAACTGATTTCATAAGTTTAAATTGGACTTGATGATGCAGAGCTAGGAGGATTCAACAACACATCTCACAAACCTTCAATAATAATCCAAAACAATCTTTGTATAACACATGCTATTAGGCATTCTATATCACATTGGAAACATAACTATGACAACCCAAAATTTAATGCAATAAAAAATCATTAATAAATTCCACAAAACAAATAATGAAGCCAATATTTCTAGTGAGATTGAAGAAAACATAATTATAGACATTTCCTCCATTTTTTATGAAGATCCAACAGTTGAAAAGAAAGTTATTGCATTTTTCCCAAAACTGCAAACCCTAGGTAGGGTTCAGACTTGCCCTCACAAAAATGGTCATAACTTATTCAAATATTAATGAAATTTGATGAGAATTGAAGTAAATGAAAGTAGATTCACATGTAAATAAAATCCAATTGGTTTTAGATCCAAAATGCAAACTTTACAATCTGTACCATCACATTTTTCAGACTGTAAATTTTGCACAATATTGTTAGAATAGGACAGTCTCACCAAAATAATCATATCTTCCACAAAACTCAAAAAAATTCAATGAGACAAAAATAATTGGAAACTAGAAATAGATATATTTCCATCCATATATGATAATTCATTATTTTTATCCATACCACACTATACAAAGCACAACTTCAGCCTGGACACAATGTAAAAATCAGAAAATGCACACAAAATTTGAGGTTGCCATTCATCAAACTTCAAAAATAGTGTCTCTAACCCCCGAATTCAAGTTTTGGAGGGTGTCTTTATACATTTAAAATCAAAACCAACTATTTTCAACCACCTTTTGATTAGTTTGTTGACAAAACACCTTAATGACACTTCATCTACCTAATTTTGTAGTTTTGACAATTTTTACAATATGGAATGACTTTAAACATTATTTGACAAATGACTTAAAATATGACTTCCTAAGACTTAAAAACCTCCAAAATGGTTTGATAAACCTTATTATAAGGCCTAATACACAAAATAAAGTGATTATTTACAAATGACCTCATGGAGGTAAGAAATTAGACAAGTGCTCCTACACCATTTGAGAAGGCGAGACCAAGGTGGGTGGCTCGTATTTTGAAGAGAACTCAATACAAAACCCTGGTTTTTAAAAAAAATTCTATCATTTTTGTTGTTTCAGAGCATTATACATTTCTGTACTGAATTTTTATAATTTTTAGTTAATTGTGCTGGATGGAGAATTGAATTATATTTCTATTGGTTTTTCTCTCATTGAAATTCATTGAGTTTTGAGAGTTTTATTGCCATTTTACTCAAGACAGGTTTGAAACCCTAGTTCAATAAAGTTGAAAGGAAGAAAAATTTAGAACTCTCCATTCCACTGATGAAAACTTGTCAAACTTAGTGGAATGGAGGTAGATAGGGTATATTTTGAGTGTGGTATGTTTTCAGGAGAAGGGTGCAAGTTTTGGTGAAGTTTTGATGATGCCCTAGTTGGAAAACCTCGTTGTTTTGGGAAAGATTGATACCTAAAAGGTAGGGTTTGATGAAAGATCATTGAAAAAGGTTGGAAATTGGTTTGGAGAGTTTTTATAGACCATATTAGACATGTTCAAGGTGTTGATGAAGTCATTTGAGGCTTGGGAGTCTTAGAACCAATAAACCCTTGGTGAAATAAGCTTAATTAGGTCTTTGTGCAAACGCAGTAGTAGAGATTTGAGAGTCCAGTTCCAAAGAAACCCTAGAATATTTTGAGATATGTTTCAAAAGGGAATAATGGGTATCTAAATCTATTTTTGGTTTGTGGGTATGAGTTATTTTCTAAAATTTATGGTCAAATTACGGTGAATTTATGCTCTTTTAAGCTTATTGTCAAATGTAGCAGCAAGTATTTGAAGGGTTTGTTACAAATAAACCACCCCTGCACTTTTGATACATTTTGAAACCTGGAAAAGGGTAACTAGAATGGTAATTGGTTTGTGGGTTTTTAATTTTTTTTGAAAGTTGTGTTGAATTTTCATTGTTTGGAATGCTACAAGTTGATGAAACTGTGAAAAAATACCAAGTTGGATTTTTCAAGGTTAAAGGATTGTCCAAAGATGATTTATCTGCGGTTGGTTAATGATCTCCCTCCATGCTCTACACCATTTTATCATAGCATGTGGAGTGAAATGGGCTCCCATAAGGGTTGATCCTAGCATGTTGTGCTTTGGTTTCTTTAGAAAGGGATAGTTTCATTTTATATCACCAATGTAATCCTTGAAGACAAGTTTCATTAATCATGGTGATATTGATAAAGAATAGATATCTTATTAATATGATTTATCTCATATTAATAATGATACTTTTTACCAATAGGAACATGACACAAAACTTTTCTGCAAAGATTCCATGATGTTTGCAGTTTTAAATTTACAAGTACAGAGTCATCATATTTGTGAAACAATGAGTACTATCAAGTGCTATCAGGAGCTATCATGAGCTACATGGAGAAATTATAGGTGATGAGTGAAATGCATGGTCAAAGCCACCATGTCAATGTGTTGTCCCAAAGAGCAATGCATGAGAAAGAAAAACACATTGATGCAAATGAGTATCTAAGATGCATTGTCAATCATCATTGTATGAAGCAGTGAAATATATACACTAGGCTCAGAGTAATGCAACAAGGTAAATACACGACCAGTTTTGGACCATATGGATTGTCAGGCCATTCAGAGAGTTTTCTTTCTCAAAGCCAATGTGTGTTGATGCTATTTCATTGAATATGAACCAAACAATACCTTTGCAAAAGTAACGATCATCAATTGCATTGCCAATCATCATTGCATTTGACAAAAAGGATCATCAAGTGTGTTATGATCATAATAGAATACAATGAGAGGTAAAAAATGATACAAGAAGGCAATTTATTCTGAGGAAATAGTGATTTGTGCACAATGGAGTGCAAAATTGGAAAATAGTTATACTAGTGCACATTTTTGAAGCCTGTAGCAACTTGCTTTCTTTCACAAGAGAGTTAAGTTCAAGAAAATGCAAGAAATTTTACCTTGTTCTTCAATAGCAAAATAAAACTCTCCTACAAAATGCATGAATGTATTGCAGTGGTAATGGAAGATGCCAAAATACAAGAAATGAAGCAATAAAATGAAGTTCAATGTTAATGCTACAGTTACCCAAACCACAGGGTGGACATTTCCCTATGTATTTTCCAGGAATCACAAGTAATGGGCCCACAACCAAGAGGGTGAAAGTATAAATGAGTACCTAGAAGAGTCTATGGTCGTGGCTACATGAGTACAAGGGTTTTCTATGTTTACAAATAGCAACAACCTCATAATGTAATACAAAGACAGAAGTTGGGGTTTCAAACCCTCAAGTATCTATGTAAGAGAATGAAGCTCTTGACCATGGTAGACAAAGAAGTCCTTTTTATCTGCAAACCCTAGCGGCCATGAAGTGAAAAGGCCGAGCCATGGTCATTTCTAAGAGAAGGAAAATATGTAGAGAAGAACAATGAAGACGTGGGTTTTGATAACCCATAATGGCCATGAGGACAAAGACATAAAAAACCTTCAAGTTTTTGTGTAGATCTCAAGTATGTAGACCTTTTGGTACCTATAGTATGTATGGCCGCAACCATAAAAGAAAATAATACTCTGTATTTGCAAACAAGAAAAGTAATATACAGAGGAAACTCGAGATTCTACTAAAATGCCATGAGATGCCAGGTAAAATATAGAGAAATGCATGGGAACAATAGAGCAAAGCAAGATTTAAAACATATGTTCATCTTTCTGCAAACAAGCTTGAGTTTGAGCACTTTCTCTTCAAAAATGAACAAGAAATTATAGAATATGCTTACAAAAAGCTTACCTTAAGCTTTCTCATGGTGATTTTGCCAAGAAATCTATTGGAAAATCCCTCTAAGATGCCAGAATATGCCATGGATGAGTCTCTAGAATACCCTAGCTTGGTGATAGAAACCTCCAGAAGTTTGATGTTGCAAATGAAACGCTTTGCAAAGTATTTTGGTCGATTTTGTTGATTAGGGTTTCTTACCCTAAGTTTATGTCGATTAATGAAAGGAATTCTTGCCTATCTTTTTACAAAATTTTAAACCAACTAATGTATGTCGTGGTGAACACTTCAATCCTTATGCTTTGTATATGTTATTTGCATAAAAGTCTTTCAAGACTTATGGTTTTTGCATTAGTGTCCCCATTGGTCAAATTAGGGCCTTTGTATTTTTGCATTAATTTGAAATGTAAAGCAATTGATTTAAGTGATATTGTTATAAATCACTTAATCAAATTGCTATTTTAAATGCAAAAATGGAGTATTGTGCCTTATAAATCTACTTATGAGTTTTAGTTAAGTCTTTATGCTTTGCAAACATCTAGGAGTTGGTTGTAGTAGTTGTTTGACAAGGGAGATAATATAGGAGTGTTTACTCACCTTTTTGGAGGTAATGAGGGTATTTATGAATTGGTTTCTTATGCCTTCATGATGAACACAGTCAAAGTTGCCCTTTTCAACATTTTAGAGCTCTTTTGGAGGGGATTTGGCTACTACATTTTTGGATTTTTGGAAGCATATGACCAAGGAGTTTCTAGATCCTTTTTTGGTGGATTTTGGAGGGAAGTTTGGATATAGTCACTTGTTGACTCATTTTACACTTAGTTTTGATTATGCTCTATTTTGTACTTAGCGACTTTTAGAGTCCTTTTGTAGATTTTGCATACTTTGGTAACTCTTATGACGTGTATATCGGCGAGGCTTTAATGATATTGAGTATTTTTCCTTCTCATTTTGTGCTTTATTGTGTGCATCTAGTTGATTGATCAAATTACTTGCGAAGTTTATCTATTTCCTTGTAGTTTTGTCTCATGTTAAGCACCTTTTGCAGAAAAGTATGTTGTTGCAGGTTATAAGCTATGTTAAGAATGCAAACACTTTAAGTTGTGAAACCTCTTTCCTTGTAAGAGTTTAGCATTAAAACCTCCTTATAAAGTACTTATGCAAGAATCATACAGAAGTGAGTTGTATAAGCCAAATTAAATCATTGTTAAGATTGTGTATGTAATCTAAGTTTGCAGGTCCTAGTTAGTTTTGGTGCATCACCTTTGTTTCAGTTTATTTTTCAATTTTTTAGGTTTATGTACTCTTTCTTACCCTTTCTCTTGGAAAAATAGTAGAATAGTTTAGGTGATTACCATTTAGGAGCCAACCTTATCTAGAGGTCCACTCCAACTTTAGGTGACCCACAACCTAGGAGTGTTCCAATGTTACTTCAAAATGCTAAGTTTTACAACTTATCAAGGGTGCAATTTTGAGAGATAACAGGTACTACACAACCACTTTCCCCATTACACTTTATAACTTAGCACCATGTATAAAAGACACAATAGATGTGCAAAATTCCATTCCTAAGGAACACACATTTTTTTTTGACACTTTATATGAGTGCATTTACAAACTTATATACTTTAGAGTTATTACAAGTTTATGTTATGAGGTGGACAATGAAGATATAAACAAAGCATTCCTTACAAACCTCAAAAAAATGGCAAAACATGAAAATGACACCCCTGTTATTCAAAACATGACCCCCTTAGAAATTTTACAGTGATATTGCACTTTATTTTAGTGCATTTACAATTTCCAAAAATTGGAATTGATGTACAAATCCTCAAAAAAGGCATATTCAAAATTTAAAACATATACACCACTACGTAGAGCTCAAAAAATAAATTAGGTTAAAAAAATTGTACCCAAAAAGGAGTTTGAATGAGCCCAAAAAAGTCTTGTTGAAGTTCCAGAAACAAGAATATGCAAGGTGACCTTTGAGAATCTATGATGTTAGAAAAAAACAACATACTAAAAAAATATTATACCACTAGATAGAGGATGAAAAAATAAATAAAATAAAAAAATTCACTCAAAAAGACATCTATATAGTCGAGAACAAGGCTGTTAAAGTTGATCCAAAAAATAAAACTGGTAATTGGTGAAAGGGGCAGACATGGGAGAAAGAAATTCTAACATCAATAGATGGCGGGAGCTCAACCTCTTTGAGCACAATGGTGGTGTTTGTTTCACTCTAGGAATCACCATTTGAAATTTGATGCCCACAAATCTCACAAATTAAAAAGAGAAAGGGAATGGAGTTGCAAGCTTGCTCTAATACCATGTTGGAGCAAATAATATATGATTGTAAACTCAAAAAAATCCATAAAGATAAAAATATCATAAGCATGATATTAACACTATATAAAATGTACAAAAGAGCCTTTATTATAAAGGCCTGAATGAGGAGATGAGAAGGTAGAAGTGAAAATTTGGCTACCCCTCTAAGTATGAAACAAGTGTAGGAATTTATAAACAAGTGTTGGGACACTTAGTGAGTCCACATGAGGTGAGGAAAAATGTGAGATGTCTCCCAAGTGATCTTATCCTATGACTCATGTATTTTTATCCTATGTAATGCAGGAGCATCCATGGTGACTTGCAATCTTGTGTCAACAAAAGGTTGAATTTTTGAATTATGTAATTATGGATTTTTGAATTGGATTAATTTTTGGCTTGAATTACATATTGAGGGTGTCAAATTATTTATCTGCAAATAAATTAATGTTAAATAATTTCTTGTGTAACTTTGACAAATTGACTTGTGGGATGGAAAGCAAAAAGCAGATTTTAAAACAATTAAATTTAAATGTTTAAATTTCAAGATGCATTGAGAAATGAAGAGTGGGGATTTAAAGCACAAAATCTTGACCCCTAAATATTAGGGATTAGAGAAGTGGATGCCCAAGCTATTTTTTGTCTTCTTTCTTTTTTAAGAGTCAAAAAGTGGAGGAAAGAAACCTGAATAAAACTATTTTTGAGGGGTTGCTATAAGTGGATTTTAAATGAGTTTTAGTTATATTTTTGAGGTATGATTTTGCAACTACAAGAGATGGGTGGTGGAGAGCAGAAGTTTATTTTTTAATTAATTCTTTGAGCCAGTAGTGGGGAATCTAGAGAATTGTGAAAGCAATGAAAGGATTTTAAAAGGAAATTTTTGGAGAGACAAGTTAGGGGGAAAAAAATTCCTCTGGAGGAAAGTTTGGAAATGTTTTTGTAGGTTTGAAAAGGTATTTGCAGCAGCAAATGGATTGGATAATCCATGGTTGAGTTTTAGTAGAGGTTTCAGTTGAGGATTTGCAAGTTGTAGGAGAAAAAAAACTTGTGAAAGAAGGTTGGTTGAAAGAATTTTTTTTGTATTTGTTTCTTGCTATTTCATATCAAATTTGTAATGGAATTAATGAGACCATATGACTGCAAATGAATGTTTTTTTAGTTGTGCTTAATTGACACCTTATTATTGTAACAATTCAAAGGATGTTGAATGAAGAGTATGAGACATTTCCAACAGATTTGAGTTAATTTCTTGCGTTTGTTTTTTTAGTTTCATATATGTGTTGTGAGTTTGAGAATGAGGGTTGAGTTTCTATTCATCAGTGGTATTAGAGCGAGAGTTCTTGAGTGTGCAGGAAGAAGCGCCAATTGGAGGCAGTTTGCACCAGGACCTAAGGATGGAGAATTTGTGGATTTTTTTTGCAGGTGAATGTGCAAGTAATAAGAATAAATTTTAAGAGGATTTGAGGAACTAATATTCCCATGATTGTAGATAGATTGCCGAAGGAGGAAATTTACAATAATATTGATGAATATTGGAAGAGGTTTTTGTAAACAAATCACCAAAGGAGGTAGTTTACATAAATAAAACTTGAGGGTTTGAAGATTTATGTTGTTAAGGAATTGAGAGGTCTTGAAAATGGAGAATAGAAGATTTGAAGGTATTTTTTATCTTTGTAATGATATTTTGATTGCAAGAAAGAAAGAGGGTGCAATAGAGTTTCATGCATGTGACATCAAGGAAGAGAAAGATGATTTTCCAATATGATTGGAAGCAATTGAAAGAGAGTGGAATGAGAAAATTTTAGCTAATGCAAAGGTTGCAGCAAAAGGTAAAGAGGTAATTTCATATTTTAGTACATATTTTGATGATATTGAGAATGTAAAAGTAGAGTCAAAGGTTGCAACAATAAATCCTTTGGAAGTAGATGAGAGTGGTGAATAGGTTAAGGTGAAAATGAAGTTTTCTTATGATTGTTTGATTAAAAGTATTGAAGATGAAGATTCCTTAATAATAGAGCTTGAATATTTGTTACAAAATGTGGAGAATGAATCTATGGATTGTGGTGCTAACATTAAATTGATGTTGAAGATCAAATTGTAGCAACAATATGTCTTTCTAAAGGCATAATAGGAGTGACAAACCACATTGCAAACTAGGTAAAGGAGGAAAAATGTAAAACAAAAATAGAGGTGTATAAGAGTGAATTTGTACCCTAGGTGCAATTCCCCTTTTTTCCCTTATACACTTTAGAAAACCAAAGTCGAAGGCTTAAATTTACTTAATCTCGCTGTTGGCGGTCCATGTGGAGCCTATTTTGTGTGTCAGTGGAGGCATTTTTGTCAGGGACACCCGCACGACGCGCTTACGTCCCTAGCATATTCCTACGGTTGAGCCAGTAGAGGAGTTACTCTACCCATTGGTAGCGAAGTTGTAACACCTCCTTCAGCAAACCGACCTGAATATGGCCGTTTTCATCCTCATTCCTTCATATTGACTCTTCCATTTTGCATTCCAACTTCTTCACAACTTCACAACTCTTCAACAGACTAAGCTTCCATACTCACACTCTCACACCACTCCACAAGCTCATTTTCATTCACTTCCAAGCATTCCATTGCAGCCATATCACACTCCATCAACTTGGTAGAGCATGTTTGGGACCACACCATTTGCAATAGAGGCTTGATTTCCTTTCATTTCTCCCCCAAGCAGCCTTAAGTGCTCTTGGTGGAGGTGGTAAGCTTCCCTCTCCTCTCCTCTATCATTTGGTGAGTAGCATAGTACTACATTGTAGTGTTTGTGCTTTCATCACATTACTTCTTTATCTTGTTCTTTTGGCTGTCTATGGTGATGGAAACACCTAAATGGGGGTTTGACTAAGGCAAGCCCCTATACATCCCCCCCAACATTTTCTCTCTTGTTGTGTGTAGGTGGACGCACTTTGTGGAGCTAGCTGGCGAATAGGATCTTCTACGAGATCGTCTTCATCACCTTGGATTTGGTATATCTATTTTATCACCTCTGTTTGTATTTCTCTTACTTAATAGTATTTTTTTGTCCTCTTAGAAGTTGTTAAGCTAGGTTGTTAGTCATTTTAATGAGTTCAACCTTGCCTCGGCTATGTTCTAACCGTATAGACTACAACGTGCTTTCGAGACACCAACGCTTTGTGTTGTCCAAAGTCTGCACTAACGTCCTCGGGTAGAGAGCTCCCTGAGGTGTAGAGTTGGACCTAAAAACTGAATCGCCTAGCCCCACCTTAAAAGTTGGGATTGACAAGTGGTCGGAGGGTTCTATAATCCTCATCATTCTTATCCCCATACCCTAAACACTACACTTAGCTGAGGTAAGTTAGGGCAACCCCTAACATCTTGAACCTCCATGACCTGGGGTCTTGCATGCGGTGGTCCCCCTCTCTTACATTTTTGGTGAACCCGATGTGAACCAATGTTTGTTCATCTATCGGTGTTGAGGCTTCCCTTGGTTGCTTCCCGATTGTTGTGTTCTCTAGCATTGTGAAGGTTTACGAGCATCACAACCCAATCCAAAACTTTTGGGCATATCGTGAGGAGAAGTGTACGACACCTTCTGATGGATAGAATGAAGGTCTCACTTAGTCTCTCTATAGGCCTCTTCTCTGGTCCTACCATTAGTTTGGATATACAGGAGCAGGTGTCGAGGAGTGAGATGGGATTCATTGATGAAATCGATCACATCCCCACTCCTCCTGCATCCCCCATGCCATCATCGGTGGATGAGCATGAGGCTATTCAAATCCCTATTGAATATGTGTCTGCCCTCACAATGGGGTTGGGCGACCTTGAAAACCATTTGGAAATAAATCTGAAGATGGCTAGGGCCACTCAGGTTGTTAGTGAACTAAAACATGTGATGGATAAAGACCGAATAGTCATAGAGCTTCTAGTAGTCTCTTTGGTATCGTCGAAGCGTGCGCCCCTTTGAGCAACCCTAGTTTTTCACAAGGAGCCACCTTCAAAGAACACGAGAGAGAACTAGGAGTATTAATACCTCCCACCTCTGTCTACATGGCCAATGTGGTCCCTTCCATTAGTATCCCTTCCATCCCTAATCAACCTAAAACTATCAAGGTGAATAAGGTCTCGTTGGGCTTTAGCTTTACCCTTTCTGTCACCTCCAGTGGTGGAGGTCTTGGCAGAATAGGTGGTGGAGGCTTTGGTAGTGGTGGTGGATTCAGTAGTGGAGGTGGTGCTGACAGAGGTGGTTTCGGCAGTGGCCCTACTGGTGGTGGTGGCCCTAGTAGTGGCTCTGGTGGAAGTCACACCAATGGCGGTTCTAGAGGCAGAATTGATAATGGCTCTGGAGGAGGTTCCTCTGGCCCTTTATCTTCTAACGACCCTATTTTGAACACTCTACTTTAGAATATGGGTAAGATGCAAAGTCAGTTAGTGAGCCTTTCCCAGGCCTCTGCCCAACCTATTTTCTAGCCCTTCTTCCAGCATAGCCTGTTGTCGGTTTCCATCTTGAACACTCCCTTCCCTCAGGGAATGGAGATTCCTAAATTTGAGAAGTTTGGTGGTAAGGGGGATCTGTAGACATATGTGTCCTTTAATGCCCTCTGCACTGACTTCTTCCATCATGACACCTTGATGGCTAAACTATTTCCCCGATCCCTCAAGGATACAACACTCGAGTGGTACTGTTCCTTGCCTAATAATTCTATTTTCTTGTTCGACCAACTTGTTAATCAATTCCTTAGAGAGTTCCAAGCAAACATCGGGCCGAAGATGACCTTTTCGGATCTCATGCAATGTAAGGAGATAGTGAGAAGATTATTGATTTTGTAGTGTGTTATCAAGCACTTCTTTCAAAAATCTCATACCAACTGCCTGATTCTGACATGCAAAAGATGTTCATAGGGAACTTACAAAGGCCTTGGCAAGAGAAGTTCACCCTTATGAAATACCCTTCTTTAACACATTTGTGTATAGCCTTACGAGAATACCAATAGACGGTTGCTCAATTTGGGGGATCCTCCTCGCACTCCCATTCTGAAGGAAATTACATCGTATGAATCTCTTAGAAAGGAAAATCCATTGTGAATGTAGTAGCCACTGTCGATGACAATGGCCTCAAACGCAACTGGAAATTCATGAAGTTGTTTGAATCTTACACTTTCATCTTGCAAAAGTTGTTGAAGGATAAGATCATAACTTTTCCGCCCCCTAAGCTTGTTAGGGAACCCTATCCTAATTGGTATGATGGAAGTGCTTACTATCAGTACCATCATGTTAATGGATATGATACCAAATGTTACATGCAGTTGTGTCATGAAATACAAGACCACATCATGTACGACACCATTTGTCTCGATGGGAATAAATAGAATGATAACAAATCAGTGGAGAAAGCTAACAATGAATTGTAGATATACATGGACCCGTTTCTGTCACATTTTTCCAACATGATTATTGATCCCACTAATTTTGTTCCTCAACTCGAGGCCTATGTAAATATGGTCATAGTAACTTCTACTATTCCACCTGCATTCGGTTCGCCAGATATTATATTTACAACACAAGATCTACCCTTAAACAACATGCCTTCACCTCTTTACATTCCCACTTGCGTCAATGGTAACATTGTGACGAGATTCTTGATAGACCTCAAAAGCCATGTGAATGTTATTACTGAAGAAACATTAGTATTGAACTCATTGCAAAAATAAAAGTATGGAGAAACAAAATCTACCATCTGTACCCATGATGGTATGAGTCTTAAACCTTATGGCTCAATCACTTTGTCCATCTTGGTTGGACCTAGGACTGTTGAAATAGTCTTTGACGTTATTCCAGAATCAAACCTATTTAGAGTGAAGCTAGGCATTCCTTGGATGGCTTCCATGAATGGGGTCACATTCGTTATTCATAAGTGTCTAAAGTTTTCCCATAAGGCTATCATGCATGTAGTGCATGACACTAGACATTAGCCTTTGGTATCTTGTGGTAGATATTCACTAGATCACTTTTGGCCCTCCTTGGTTGGTCTGCTTCCTCTGAGAATAGACCTCTTTACAAGAACTATGTGAAGTACAAAACTAGGGGCAAAGGGGAGCCAAAGCTGACGCTTCCTCCAATAGAAAAATTGGTCACCTCCTCTTCTTGAGACACAACTCCTTCTCCGAGAGAGAAAGAGAATTCCACGTCGACCCCTTCTCCTCCCCACAAAGGTAAAGAGAAGTCTATACCGTCTGCTCCCTCTTCCCCGAAGAAAGAGGAGAAGCCCATAACAACTCCCTCCCCTTCTTGTAAAGGTAAAGAAAAAATAGCTTTCTCCCGAACTGCCCCATCCTCTCCCCTTTCCTTGGAAGAGTTCTAGATGAGCAAGCCCGGTGACTATCCTCTAATTCTAATGATTCCTCCTTGGCGTAGGCCTAAGATTAGGATCGTGGACCTCCCCAATGAGTTTCTTGGACCATGGTACTACTTATATGGTATAAAGAAAGGTTCTCACAAAGAATTCAATCTATGGCCCCCTACTGCTCCTGCTCCCAAGGCAGTGAGCAAAAAGAGGCCCATTGTTGAGGCTCTTGAGTCAACTCCTCCTGTCGCTCCCCAGCCTGCTCTCCTTGCTCCTGTAGAGGAACCTGTTCCTTCACCTGAAACGGCCATAGTGGATGTACCTATGGTTGAACAAGAACCTCTCATCCCTTCGCAAGCTCTGGCTTCTAACTCCAAGAGTTGTAGAAACCACCTTGCACGTGAGCGCAAGCGCCATCGAAAGGCTCTCCTGGCTGAGCAAGCTGCCCCATAGCAGAAGGAGGAAGAAACAACTGCTCCTGTTTTAGGATCTCCTACAATGTCTTCTTCCTCCCTTCCTTCTGATCCGCTCTTGGCTTCTGTTGCGAGCACAAATGTGCCTAACCCTAAATCGGTACAGGTGTTTATTGGTCCTTCAGCGGAGCCACCTTTTTTGATATCCATCCAGGATATTCAGCTCTTCCCTAAGCCCATGGATATGGTTAACACTTCGTTCGTGTCCGCTGCAGTTCTATCCTCCTCTTCCTCTACACCCCTAGCTTTGTCTGTGGGGAGTTAATCTCCTCCCATGAAGAAAGAGGTGAAGGTTGGTCCTTTTGGAAACAAAGGACATAAGAGGAGTCTACCTTCTTTGCAAGGTGGCCCTTTGATGACTTGTTATGTCCTTGTGATAGAACCAGTCATGACTTCCCCTAAGTTTATCACCCCTCTTGAATCATTCAGTGAGCCTAGCGGTGCATCCTAGGCACAACCTACACCATCCACTGAGAATAAGCATGATGCTCAGGTGGGATGCATGTTTAATTCCATGGACAAAGTCCCGGCCTTGTTGGCGATCTTCACAAAAATCACTGACTTTGACTCCACAAGAGCTCAGTGGAGAGGACCTTGAAGGGCCCTCTTCCTTGGCCCTTGTTGTGGGAGGGTCAGATTCTCCTCCTCTTAACATTCCACCCTTGCAGGCTCGTCCTCCTTCCCCCTATGAGGATCTAGATTGGGAAGCGGATGACCTCTTGGCTGATCAGTGTTAGGAGGAGGTCCCTTTTTCTTGATCTTGTGTGTGTGTGTTTTGTGATGTGTTCCCTCGTACTCATGCTACGTGCGCCTGGATGACCCTCGCCACCCTTGTTGGTGCTTGAATATAGGCGTGGTTTTTGTGACATAAACCTTCTTCTATTTGTACCATCATTCTTTCATGTTTGTGATTGAATTTCGATAAATTGGGGATGATGCAAACCATTGGGGGAATTTAGGCTTCCCTTCCATGTTGACCTTTTTTTTTTACTTTTTTTTCTGTGCATTCTTCCTGATCTGGTTGGGGATTGATGATATTTCACCTTGCATTGTGGTTACCTACTATTATATGAGCTTGGAAAGATTTGACCCCGCTAAACCAAATCCCCCTGTGTCCTTTGTTTGTATTTTCTTTTTTGCTTTCCCTTTATCTTTCTCTCTTCTTTGCTTGAGTTTTCCCTCCTATGTGTGACAACCTTCTCCTCTTAACACTTCAATTTTTAGAAAATGAATTCGTTGCCAATGAATCTTTTCTTGAAATTATTCACAACAATTCTTTCCTTAGAATTGCATTCTCAACTTGGAACCCTAATGGAATGTGTTTCCTTCATCACAGGTTCATAAAGAAAGGACTTGAAGACCTTCCCCTGAAGTAGGAACTGCTTCAACTTCCCCTCGCATGGGGGCATGACCTTCCTTTCAAATTCCTTGATGAAGTGAACATCTTTCGAAAGGATTCCTTGATGATGAATCACTTTGAGAAAAAAATTGCTTTTGAATTGTGTGTCCCTTGAGCGGACCCCCTTTCTTCTTCATGGTGGGTTCCCTAGGGACCCTTTCTTCAAAATCCTTTGTAACGAATGGTCTTTTTCATGTCTAGTCTAGGCACAACCTGACTAGGCTTATTCCATTCACCCTTTCATGTCTAGCTCAGGGGAAGCCTAACTAGACCTTACTTTTCAAATAGTACATCCCTTGAGTGGACCCCTCTCCTTTTGAAGGGTTCCTGAGGGAGCCCTTTGAAATTTTTACAGTTTGCATAACTAGCTACTTTTAGACACATTCTATTTGCAGGTAGACATGTCACCGCTTTAGACACGTTCTATCTGCGGGTAAACATGTTGCCACTTTAGAAATGTTCTATCTACGGGTAGACATGTCACCACTTTAGACATGCTCTATCTGTAGGTAGATGTGTCGACACTTTAGACATGTTCTATCTGCGGGTAGACATGTCACCGCTTTAGACATGCTCTATCTGTGGGTAGAGATGTTGCCGCTTTTGACATGTTCTATCTGCGGGTAGATGTGTCACCACTTCCTGACTTTGTAGAGTTTGCTTCCTTGGGGATTCCTCCATGCGAGAGATCTTGGGGGTTTCCTCCTTATAGGTCCATGGGCTTGTAAGGCGCTTTGTTCCAACTTCATAGTTCTGAGCAGCTATGGAGTCCTTCGCATCTCCTGCACCTTCTAGTACCCCAGACTGAGTATTTTTTCCTCGACAGTTTAGGTATACTTTTCTAACCCTACTCTCTTCTTGATCTACTTTACCGAGCACTCATTAGTACACGTGCTTGCTAAAGTGGGGGAAAAATGTATAAGAGTGAATTTTCACCCTAGGCGCAATTCCCCTTTTTTCCTTTATACACTTTAGAAAACCAAAATTGGAGGCTTAAATTTACCTAAGCATGCTGTTGGTGGTCCATGTGGAGCCTATTTTGTGTGTCGGTGGAGGCATTTTTGTCGGGGACGTTGGTGCAGCGTGCATACGTCCCTAGCAGATTCCTTCAGCTGAGCCAACAAAGGTGTTACTCTTCCCATTGGCAGTGAAGTTGTAACACCTCCTTCGGCCAACCGACCCGAATATGGTCATTTTCATCCTCATTCCTTCATATTGACTCTTCCATTTTGCATTCCAACTTCTTCACAACTTCACAACTCTTGACCAAACTAAGCTTTTTGGACACTAGGAACACTAAGAGGGGGGGTGAATCAGTGTTCCACAATTTTGAATCTCAAAACAAATCATAAACCATCAATAACAACATTTAACTTCTAATAGCATCCACAACAAATAAATAGAAGGAAACATGCATGCACATTAATAAGACAATGTGAACACGATAACACCAATATTTTTACGTGGAAACCCTATTAGGGGAAAAACCATGGTGGAGATTAATCCACAAAGTATACTCTGTTAAAAGTATGATAAAAAGGGGAATGCACTTGCGTTAAGGCACACTGCCTAGAGCTCACTGCTCAAAAGAGAAGGCTCACTGCCTTACAAAACATATTTGATATTACAACAAAATTTTGAACTGAGAGTTTAGCATCTACAAATTATTGGATTCAATTCCAATGAAGAAAACACTCAAATTTTAGATCTTTTATGCAGATCACTCTTCTGCTCTGCTTTGCATACAAAAACCCTTCTACAATTCAAATAGATCTTTTGATATTACCTCACATAATTGCTTTGAACATTTTCACTTTTACACCTTCACTCTTCTTGATCTACACACACTACTATCATCCTTCAAAAATATATTCTAATCTCCTTTATATACCCGCTAACAATAATTTTATTTTATGTCGGCTTTAGAACAAAATATAATATTCTTCCTCATGTCATCCGAAATCACTAATTATAATTGATGCATACCCACACAAGTTGGCTAGACTATAGTAGGGACCCAAACCAAAATTCCAAACATAAGAAATAATTAAATACACACTCCTTATACATCTGTAATGCATCATACACAACAAGTCGGCCATAGTGAGAAAATAAGCAATAAATTATTCTACCGAATCTCCAAACTTGTACTCTGACTACTGTGACACCACAAAAATCACTAGTAGGATAGCATACATGTTGAACAAGATTTCCTGTGGATCCACACAACAAAATAGTGATCCAGTGAAGTATCCAGACCAACTTACCAACTAAATACTCTATTCTACATGCGTTCTTCCAGTAGAGTATTGTATTCTATTTTCCTTTCCGGTGTGATATACCTCTAAACTGTGGACCATGCTACTGACTCCATTTACCATCAATGACAACACTAGCATCCATGAACAATCTCCTAAAGCCATATGCCAAAACTATCCCCCTTTGGCATTGATGGCAACACTTAGTGAAAAGTGACTAAGTGTCAAAACCAAAATTCAAAACTTCACAGCATGAAAAAACAACTGCAAAACACTTACAACAAAACACTACTCCCCCTTTGGATGTCAAGGAATTTTTCACTAAATTCTCTCCCTTTTTGACATCAATGACAAAAAATTCCACTAATTTCCTAAGCTTATTTACTGTACTCTTCCTTACTGCATTTTCTCCCCCTCTGTTGATTGCAGAAATTGATCAAAATTTGAAGAATTTGTAATTGCCACATAAATTAGAAAATAACTTTGTATTTATCTTTCATTTCAGGGAGAAATTTCTTCTAGGAGTCCACTACAATCCCAATAGCAATTATCAAACTATTATTTTCTAATGTCCTGTTAATGATTTGAACAAGGGATTCAGGAATGGTGATGGTTTCTTCAAGCTTCTCTCCTTTCTTTAAAAATTCAACCATTTGTTCTAATTTGCATTCATTCAGGTCCTTCACTTTCTAGAAGGAGTCCATAAGAGTGTTTTTGGCAGAGTGAATCTTTGCATGTTCAATTTGCAGCTCATGAATCTTCTTCTTCACTTCTTCATCCTTGTCCTGAACCATATTGTAGTCCTGTCCAATTCTAACAAGCTCATTCTCAATTTTTTCCAACCCGTCCTTATATTTTCCAACCACGTGACACCACCTGAGATAGTAATTGAAGATCGTATTCATTGATTCAATGCATTGTCTTAGTATGTTCATTTTCTTCTTCAGTTTGGCAAGAGATAGCATAAACTGCATCTTCAGATGAGAGATTATTTCCTCTTCATTTCTATTTTGGGACACAAAGTCCATAGCCTCCTTAATACATTTGATAAATCCTTCTGGAAGCACATTCTATAGATTTTTTAGATCAATGTTGTTATCAATAAAGTATCTTCCTAGAATATCTTCAATGAGGTCTTGTTCATATGATGGACCATTCATCCATATGTCAATTATCTTTTGCATTCCATTATCTTCTTGAACAATCTACAATATATTTGCTTTGAGTAGGGCACCTTCTTCATCACTTTCATCTGCAATAACCACAACCGGTTCAATTGGTTTTGGTTGATCTCTTGGTGTATATTCCTCAGAGTCTTCATTGACTAAATCCTCAACTATCTAATTTTTACCTTTTCCTTCAATTTTTGTTGACTTAGGCACCAAAGGAGTGTCACCAACCAACTCTCTTTCTCTCTTATGATTTTTCTTTGACTTACCAGAGGATGATCCAATTTCAATTGCTTTTATTGGATGAGGAATACCAAACTTTATTAGCAAATTTCCAAAGAAGTTCTCATAAACTTGTTCACCATTTTCAAAAGAATTGAAATGCTCAAAGATTTGCTTGCAGACCGACATATTTTGCTTCCATACTACACTATCATTTAGAGGCAAGAAATTTAGGAAGTACATCATAATGCATATAGCTAAGGTACCAAACCTGAAAGAGTAATCTATTTCCTTTTTCAATTGCACATTCTCCATTAGTTGATCCTTCAGCAATCCATAGAGATCAAAGTCCACATTTTCTATTATCAACTTGTGCACAATATAGACTGCGCCTGCTGATGTTGATCCTTCCCGGTTCTTGAAGAAAATATTGTATGAAATACCATATGCAATATACCTTGTTAATGGGTCTTTGATTGATGTAATTTTCAGTGCCCTCTGATCTCTTGTTACATTGGTTAGGGCTTCGACTTCAACATTTCGAATGGATTCCTTTTTAGGGACATCACCAACATTGCACAAACCTATTAGATTTTTTATCACATCCTTAGAAATCTGATAGGGTTTATCTAGAATAAGGATATCACCATCTAATTTATTCAAGATAAATCGAATGACCTCCGCATAGTTGAAATGAGGAAATTTATTCCAAATATCCAAATTCTTGTGTTTCGCTCCTCCAAGTCTTTTCAATTCAACGTGAGACAGTGAATTTCTCACATCCCTAACCTTTTGACTACTATACTCATCCATAATTACTATTCCTTTAATTTGTTTCATTTTCCGTACTGAACAGGGTTCTACTAATCACCAAATAGATATAAGATTGATAAGTAACAGAGATACCTGGAAAATTTTCCGTTAAATTGACTTTCCACTCCTTTGGAATTTTTCTAAAATGATTCTCCAACAGTTCTCCTTCAATGCATGGTGAAAAATTAGGGTTCCAAATGCCCTTTTATGACTTTACATACTTTACTTCTTGCTGCATTAAATGTGTTGCCCTAGAAGTTTTGATTACTCTGCAAACTCAGACAGTAAGCGAAGAATCCAACTGCGGACCTTTAACATTTTATCCATCTCAACAAATGATTGCTAATACATTTGACAATGAATAACACAATAGCTGATGGTGTCCTACAAATTGGAGCCAACTATACACAATGGGACAAAAGATTCTCATGGAAAACTCCCCCTAGGCCAATGGCTTGAATCAATTTTTGGATGAACTACCAAAGGGAGCTTCCAGTGCAGTCTTATTACCTTCATCAGATCCATTTTTCTTTACCCATGTTTTTCTCATTTGATCTCTTATCTCCTCCACAAATTCTTTTCCTTTTCCTTTTCCTTTTTCATTTTTTTGTGAATTTCTATCTTGATAAACTAGACCTCTTTTATTCATGTTTATGTTTCTATAGAATTATGACCAGATTTGTTACAATTGTAGCATACAGGATACTTCTGCCTATACCATCCATTCCACTGATTTCCTCATGATCTGCAATGATTTGCAACATGTCCAAACTTCCCACAGATATAACATTTAGTATTCCTTCTATTGACATACATGCTTTTGCATTCTAATGACTTATGGCCAAACCTTTTGCAGTTAAAACATTAACTAGAAAATGATGGATTTCTAGAACTTATCTTATTTCTACACTAAGAAGCCATATGCCCAAATTTATTACAAGCAAAGCAATATCCTTTAAATTTCTGAGCATTAGTTTTCCTTACTGGATGTCTTCTGCCTTTGATCTTCCTTTCAGGGTCCTTCTATTCAAATCCGTATCTCACATCCTTCTCATAACCAAGACCTCGCCTATCATTTGAATCCTTTTGTCCTTTAGTTATTTCATCAAGCTTAGCAGAACTAATCCTGAATTTTTCCTTAAACTCATTTACAATAGCAAGCTCATCTCTGAGAATAACTACCTACCTCTCAAGCTCTTGTTCATTGTTTCTGGATTGTTGTAGTTCAATTTCCAGCTGAATGAATCTACTATTTACTCTATTGCATTCCTCAAATTTCTCTTTCAAGGACTGGGCTAGATTCTTCTCATTCTTCTTTCTTTCTTCAATCTCTTTAGTTCACTTCATTGCCATAGATTTTGTTTCAAGCTTTATCTAGTAGTATTTTCTTTGGCAAGCTTTTCACATTCTTCTGTTATTTCTTTTAGGGTTTGATTCAAATGACCATCTTCTAGGCTTGTGCTTTCCTTTTGATTTAATTGGCCACATAGTTCTTTCCTCTTTTCCCTTGTTTCATTTATTTTATCCTTCATTGATTGAGTGAACTTTTTGGCAGCCACAAGATTTGCTTTTAGTTCCATGACCTCTACTTTAGACTGATCAAGATCATCAAGTGCCACCATAAGCTGTTGTTGGAGACCACCTGCGTCCATTGTAATCCAAGATCCTCCTCAAGCTTTCAAAATTCTTCAGAGGAACCTACTCGGATACCAATTTTTGGACACTAGGAACACTGAGAGGGGGGGTGAATCAGTGTTCCACAATTTTGAATCTCAAAACAGATCATAAACCATCAACAACAACATTTAACTTCTAATAGCATCCACAAAAAATAAATAGAAGGAAACATGCATGCACATTAATAAGACATTGTGAACACCACAACACCAAGATTTTAACATGGAAACCCTATTAGGGAAAACCATGGTGGAGATTAATCCACAAAGTATACTCTGTTAAAAGTATGATAAAAAGGGGAATGCACTTGCATTCAGGCACACTGCCTAGAGCTCACTGCTCAAAAGAGAAGGCTCATTGCCTTACAAAATATATTTGATATTACAAAAAAATGTTGAACTGAGAGTTTAACATATAAAAATTCTTGGATTCAGTTCCAATGAAGCACACACTCAAATTTTAGATCTTTTATCCAGATTGCTCTTCTGCTCTGCTTTGCTCTACTTTGCATACAAAAACCCTTATGTTGTTCAAATAGATCTTTTGATATTACCTCACATAACTGCTATAAACATTTTCACTTTTACACCTTCACTCTTCTTGATCTACACACACTACTATCATCCTTCAAAAATATTTTTTGATCTCCTTTATATATCCGCTAACAAGAATTTTATTGTGTATCGGCTTTAGAACAAAATATAATATTCTTCCTTATGTCAGCCCAAATCACTAATTATAATTAATGCGTACCCACACAAGTTGGTTAGACTATAGTAGGGACCCAAACCAAAATTCTAAACATAAGAAATAATTAAATACATACTCCTTATACATCTGCAACACGCCATACACAACAGGTCAACCACAATGAGAAAATAAGCAATAAATTATTCTACCGAATCTCCAAACTCGTACTCTGACTATTGCGACACCACAAAAATAACTAGTAGGATAGCATACATGTTGAACAAGATTTCTTGGGGATACACACAACAAAATAGTGATTCGGTGAAGTATCCAAACCAAATTACCAATCGGATACTCTATTTTACATACATTCTGCTATTAGAGTATTTTCTTCTATTTTCCTTGCTGGTGTGAACTACCTCTAAATTGTGAACTGTGCTACTGACTCTAGTTGCTATTAATGACAACACTAGCAGCCACAAAATATCTCCTAAATCCATATGCCAATAAAGATTCAATACTCACACTCTCACACCACTCCACAAGCTCATTTTCACTCACTTCCAAGCATTCCAAGCATTTTGTTGCAGCCATATTACACTCCATCAACTCAGTAGAGCACATTTGGGACCATACCATTTGCAACAGAGGCTTGAGTTCCTCTCATTTCTCCCCCAAGCAGCCTTGAGTGCTCTTGGTGGAGGTGGTAAGCTTCCCTCTCCTCTCCTCTATCATTTGGTGAGTAGCATAGTACTACATTGTAGTGTTTGTGCTTTCATTACATTACTTCTTTATCTCATTCTTTTGGTTTTCCATGGCAATGGAAACACCTAAATGGGGGTCTGACTGAGGTAGGCCCCTATAGAGTCCCCCCATCATTTTCTCTCTTGTTGTGTGTAGGTGGATGCACTTTGTGGAGCTAGTCGGTGAATCGACTCTTCTATGAGATCGTCTTCATCACCTTGGCTCTGGTATATCTAATTTATCACCCCCACTTGTATTTCTCTTACTTCATAGTATTGTTTTGTTCTCTCAAAAAATTTTAAGCTAGGCCATTAGTCATTTTAACAAGTTCAGCCTAGCCTCGGCTATGTTTTGACCGTATGGACTACAACCCACTTTCAAGATGCCAACATGCCGCATTATCATCCAAAGTCCACGCTGACATCCTCAGGCAGAGAGCTCCTTGAGGTGCAAAGTTGAACCTAAAAATTGACTCGCCTTTTCCCACATTAAAACTTGGGATTGACGAGTGGTCGTAGGGTTGTATAATCTTCATCATTCTCATCCCTATACCTTAAACACTACACTTAGCTGAGGTAAGTTAGGGCAGCCTCTCGCATCTTGACCCTCTGTGACTCGGGGTCTTGCACGTGATGGTCACCCTCTCTTACAAGAGGTAATGAAGTACATTTGTTTTGTTGAAGGTGGAGGTATATGTTTGATTGTTAACTCTGATGGAATATATTGGTGGGAGGTTAGATTAAAAGTTTTGAAATATATGAAGGGTAGAGGAGTAAAGATGAAAGGATATAATATTGTGAGGTTGCAAAATTTGGTGAATAGGAAGATCCTAGTGGAAAAGGCAGTGAGGTGGATCTAGGACGGACACAAGTTCTATAAATATTTCTTAATGCAACTCATAAAGTATTTATTTTCTACCATGGGTGTATGATGCATGAGCATCCATGGTGACTTGCAATCTTGTGTCAACCAAATGTTGAATTTTTGAATTATGCAATTTTGGATTTTTGAAGTGGATTAATTTTTGGCTTGAATTACATATTGAGGGTGTCAAATTATTTATCTACAAATAAATTAATGTTAAATAATTTCTTGTACAACTTTGACAAATTGACTTGTGGGATGAAAAGCAAAAAGTAGATTTTAAAACAATTAAATTTAAATGTTTAAAATTCAAGAAGATGCATTGAGAAATGAAGAGTGGGTATTTAAAGCACAAAATATTGACCCCTAAAAATTAGGGATTGGAGAAGTGGATTCCCAAGCTATTTTTTGTCTTCTTTCTTTTTCAAGAGTCAAAAAGAGGAGGAAAGAAACCTGAAAAAGCCTATTTTTTAGGGGCTGTTGTAAGTGGATTTTAAATGAGTTTTAATTATCTTTTTGAGGTCTGATTTTGCAACTATAGGAGATGGCGTACCTAGTGGTGGAGAGCATAAATTTATTTTTAATTAATTCTTTGAGCTAGTAGTGGGAATCTAGAGAATTGTGAAAGCAATGAAAGGATTTTAAAAGGAAAATTTTGGAGAGACAGGTTGGGGGGAAAAAATTTCCTCTGGAGGAAAGTTTGGACATGTTTTTTCAGGTTTGAAAAGGTATTTGCAGCAGAAAATGGATTGGAGAATCCATGGTTGAGTTTTAGCAAGGTTTCAGTAGAGGATTTACAAGTTGTAGGAGAAAAAAAACTCATGAAAGAAGATTGATTGAAAGAAAATCTTTTGTTTTTGTTTCTTTCCGTTTCATATCAGATTTGTAATGGAATTAATGAGCATATATGGCTGCAAATGAATTTATATTTAGTTTTTCTTAATTGATACCTCGTTACTATAACAATTCAAGAGATGTTGAATGAGGAGTATGAGACATTTCCAACAGATTTGAGTTAATTTCTTGCGTTTGTTTTTTTAGTTTCATATATGTGTTGTGAGTTTGAGAATGAGGGTTGAGTTTCTATTCATCACAATGCATGGGAATGCCTCTTCTATGGAGGTATTGTTTCACAATGTGTGTAGTTTTTCCTCCATCATAGATATTTTCATTTCTTTCCTCTCTTACAAACACTTCACTTGTCAATGAGATTTGACATGATATTTTTACTTTTCTCTGACTAATGATATTCACGAGCATGATGACATGTTATATTTGGCCAAATTTCCTTCCCATGATTTGGTTAATATCAATGATACTTTATCCCTAACCTGTCATACGTCTAGGGACTATTAGGATTAGGTAATTTACCACCTTGTAAATCCATAGTAATAATTGTAATTATCAAATCTTAGATATGTTGCAATATAGAGGAAGCTTGATATTTCATGAACGATGTACTCCATCACTTTAAAAAATGTAATCACATGTGTAAGAGAGGATTACATGTGGGTATTATTGACGCCAAAATTTGATGAGGTAATAGAGCCTTATGGGAAACTCAGTTTAAGGGGGACCTTTTGCTTAAAACTGAGTAACCTCCGAATTTTTAGAGAAGCCAACTTCTTCTATAATGGGGTTTGGAAAGGGAAAATGAAGTAGATAAAAAAAATGAAATCTAACCTAAGGCAATGCACCAAGACTTAATGATAGGCACGATAAATCATAGATCTAAGGGCCTGAATGGTGTTGCAGTGTCCTAGAACATCAAAGACTTAAGGTTATATCATAGACAATTCATTCATTGACATAAAATATCATTGCATACATTCCTACTACCAAGAAGAGTCATTAGACATGATCTAGGTAAGTAAACTTGCATTCAACATATATAGAAGTTCTTAAATGAAGTGTCCAAAAAATAAAAGCACAGTTTACAGTTTGATCAAATAGCATGAAAAATAGAAAGGTCGAACAATTGGCACAGTCTGAGAGTTTTTGCAATCAAATAAAATAGTAATAAAGGCCTGGCATCCTTTTTACTAAAACCAGCATTTTCCTCCAAATTCTGGACCTTTTTCTCATCATAGAGAAAAGTATATATAGTAGGAAAACCTCCCACTGCCTCAAAGAGCAGTAACAGAAAATATTTTGCAATCCCCAGCAATGATGCCAGAATCAGAATATCACCAAGGCTATTACAACAAAATTGATCTGGAACCAAGCATTGGGTTGCCCCAGACATAGGTGCATCCTCTGCAACGATGGCGGTGGTCCCAAGTAGGCTCGATCAAACAAGTGTCACCCCCTTGTGTGAATGATTATGACACGCAACGACCAATAGCATTATTCGGTTCATTCGGTTCATCGCCTGCATATGAGATCTGTTGGTTAGGCACGTGGCAGCCTTTCGCTGCCCGTATGAACCTCTCTCCCCTCACTACTGAGGACTTGCGTTAGCGCTACACGTGTCAAATAGGCGGAGCCTTCATCAACAATGGAGGGAACGATCACCAGTCAGGTGCAAAAGAGACGTGTGGCAGCATTTCGCTGCCCGCGGTTGCTAATTCATCTCTGTGCTGAAAGATGTGTGAATGGTAGACATGTAGCAATCATACACTATAGACAACAACCGTGTAGCCCGCCAAAACCTTTTAGGAATGAGGGCTTCATGGCAGAATTTCGAAGCCTGACAAGATAGCAAGAAAACATGACCAAAAGAAACCCGTAGCGGCAACACGTGGAAGCATAGCAGAGCTTGCTGGGATGCAAAAGGAACGCTGAGACTCGGAGTTGTGAAGAGTAGACACAGAGCGACAGAGAAAAACTTTGATAAAAGGCCGAGTTGACTCTGCGAAGCGCGGGTCGACGCATAGAGGAAAAATACACCCGAAGGGAGCTAGTTAAATATTTGTTAACAACTTTTATAAATGAAATTAAACTTGAGATTCTTATACTCTTCCAAGGTTAAGAGTGTCTAGTTTGACAAGTTGACTAATTAAATATAGATTTACACTTTCATGCATAAAAGATAGGTGGCTATTTTGGTATAATCATCTTGATGATTACTTAGATTCCCCTTTAGGATTCCATGTTTTTGTTGAAATTGTAAGTGGTTTAGAGGATAAAAAATATTAATGTAGGCCATGATATTAATTCAAATATATTGTGTGGTTTTGTAGGTTTTTCATTTGGGGTTAAGTACATTAACATATTGTTGAAGTGTTGAAAATTGTTCTACATCATTTTTAGAGGTTTTCAATTCTATTTAAGTTTTATTCCTAACTAATATATCGAGGTAAACTTTTAGCTAGTGGTTTTTTACTCAAAAGTGTTTTTTCATGTATATATTTGTACTTAGTTGAAAATCACATGTTTTATGATCTACACCTTACATTCTTGTAGTTACTTTAGTGACCACTCCTATAGTTATAATATAGACTTTTTTCCTTAAATTCTATCCTTTATATTGAGTCCTAGATTGATTTTATGTGACCAATAGACCCCTCTTTGTACATATATCCTATTCTTTGACTATTGAGCCAAAATTAAAAGTGGGTCAAAATTAACTAGAACACTAGATCCCTACAAAAAATACTAGCATTAAAATGTTAGGGCATCATTTAGCTCAAATTAATCAAAATTATCAATTCATATAATTTCTAACCTAATTCCTCCTTAATCTATTCTAAAAAGGTTAACTAGACTTGAGTTCAACATAAAACATAGCTTTCTTTCATTTTGATATACCTACACTCTCTCAAACCAGGGATTTCACTATATTCTTACAAAACTTACAAAGATTAGCTAAATTGCTAGTAGAAACTAAGAAAAGGTACTCTAAAATCTAAATATTAAAGACCAAATCTATATATTTGTATTCTTGATAGGTATTTTTCTTTTTCTTTTTCTTATTATCTCTCATTCCATTGAATCCATATATTTTATTCTCCCGAATTTCTATTGTATTGCATTCATAGCTTTCTTTTTGTTTTCTTATAGCTTCTCCTTTATCTTTAACTCTAAATCTAATAAAAAAACATTTATAAATTTGTCTAGGCTCTTTTCATATCCCTTGTCCTCTCATAGACACTTTATACACCACTCTATGTAGATTAACTTCCTAGGCTTTAAATTTGTGCTATCACAATTTGAATACAATACTAAAATATTACACCTTAGTGTTTTACACATTTATATCTTATCTTTAGCTAAGGTTAAGGTTGAAATGAACCATAAAGGGTCCTAGTAAAGGTAATATCCTAAATAGTTGCTCCCTTTTCTTGTCTGGTCCAATGCCCAAGCTTGAGAATTTGGAGGTCTTGAGTAGGTCTTGAGAATTTAGAGATAGATTTGGAAGATGCAACACATACAGACATGTTGCTTACACAACACACCCTAATTTTGGTTGAATAGATCATGAAAAACTAATTTTTAAGAATCCCAATTCTAAATTTTCATATCATGTGTACATGATTTATGAAACTTTTTACTTTTTCAAATTCACTTTATTTTATCTCTCTAATTAACGTATCTAGAATTTTATTGATATTTTACATTTCAAAGAATCCTTAGTTTATGCATGCCAATTTAGTGTTTATTCTTAACACTTGGTTTCAATAGGTGCACTCAAGATCATGATAGGATTGACCTCTTGCTATATTTTGATTAATATTTTTCAACTCAAATTGCTTTAGCAATCTTAGTATCTTTGGCTCATGTTGATCCCTTTTTTTTAAGTCTTTGTTTTGTACATGTGATTTTTTTGGATATTCTTAAACTAGCTTGGAGAGTGTTCATATTTTAAAGGTTTATTGTGAATTCATATTCAAGAAAGGTAGATTTTTTTAGTACTTTAAGTTTTTTTGGTTTGTCGGAGCTTTGCCTTGTTGATTTATTTTAAAACTTGATTTACTAGGACTTCAATGTGTGTACTCATAGAATCTTGTTTGTGTGAGTTATAAACTATATATGTATGTGTTTCCTTTGGATATTTCATTAAATATCCATTCAAAAAGAAATGTCAATTATATGTTTTATATTGAATCTTGAATGGAGCACTCCATAATATTCATGTATGTGGTTCTATTCATTGACATATAAAAAGTTTAGTCTATGATATCTCTATTTGAAGTCCTTCTATTGGTAAGTTATTTTATTCAAGCTATTTATTTATCCATAAATAAAGACATTTACCTCATAGTGTCCTTAAGGTATCCATTTAAAATTATGGTTGGAAATATCTTGTGTTTAGATATAATCTTGTGTCTTATTTTAAGTCTCTCATCGAAACTAGTTTTTTTCTAGTTATGGTGTCTTGTATTGCCTTAAACAAATTCATGCATTATTTATCTACTAATTATTGTA
Organism: Sequoia sempervirens; assembly: GCA_007258455.2. Taxonomy (NCBI): domain Eukaryota; kingdom Viridiplantae; phylum Streptophyta; class Pinopsida; order Cupressales; family Cupressaceae; genus Sequoia; species Sequoia sempervirens. The sequence continues at coordinate 553,771,930 of VDFB02270651.1, forward strand.
TTAATTTATATTTATTTCACATTATTATTCATTGAAATATTACTTTAATTCAAAACTTTTACCATACACCTTAGTTGAAGACTAGAATTGTAGTTCCATAGTTTGCTACAAGGAATATAAGATAGTGAATGTTCCTTTAATGATTAATATGAAGTTTTCTTTGGATAACTGTCTAACAATCATGATGAACTCATACCACCTAGTGATCCTCTATCCTATGAAAACAAAGTTATTGACACACATGTTAGCTTGGAATAATGTTATGGTCAAGTCTTTAGGATCTTGGAAAAACAAGGATGTGATACAAAGAATGAACATGAAATCCATTACCTTTTGGAAAAAATACCATCTAAAGAAATGAAAGGAATAGGTTACCAAGATCCCCCACCTTTATATCAAACATTTTCTCCACCATCCAAACCACACAAAATTCATGGTCCTATTAGAAAAGGTTTGTTACTTGCTTCACATCCTTTGTCTAGGACTAAGCACACTTTAGGCACACTTTTATAATTGGGATTCATTACACTACCACCCGTACATGAAAGAACATATAATAAATGGAAGAATAAAAACACGTCATATTGAGCATATCATAGACCATTTGGACACACTACTGATGAATGTTGTTTTTTGAAGAATAAATTAGAAGAGTTAGATCCTTACAATGATAAATTTGATAAGATAATAGATTAAAATAATTATATTGTTTCTCCTTTCCTTGTTGTAGTTGTAGTGTCACATAATGCTCATTAACATGCATGGGGGGGTATAAATTTGGTTTTATGCAAGCATATTTCATTCTCCAAGGAGCAATGTGTTGTTCATTTTAGCTCACCTTTTTTCCTACACTTAGGGGGGAAAGGGTTAGGTAGATTTATGTTAGGTGAATTCCTTGCCATAAGGGAGCCCTTTTTATCTCCTTAAAATATTAGTGTAGCTCAAGTACACTAAAATTTTAAGGAGGGCATCTATACCATGTATAATACAATTATGGTGTAATAAATGGTCCCTTTCTTATGATGATACCATACATCTCCTAAAAAGTGTGACCTCATTAGTGTTTACCAAAGTGTGGCCTCCTCAATCTATGTTAGTGTCTCCTTTGTGGTGGTATTAGGCTTGATATCCCCTAAAAGCATGACTTCTTATGGAATTTTGTGTTCCCTTTGATGGAAATACTATGATCAACTATTCCCTAAAATCTGATCTTGTATTCCATGATTTTTTCTCTCTTAGTGGTGGTATCATGTGTGATATTCCCTAAGGTGTGACCTCTCATATTTTGATCAATTCCCCTTTGATATTTTTCATGCAGCCTTGTGTGGTGGTGTTGTTTATAACACCCCCGAAGGTGTGGCTTTATGATATTCTTCCCCTATGACATTAAATGTTGTCCACCCCCTAAGATGAGTTTTGCTCATTCCCTACAATGTTAAACATTGTGCACTACCTGAGGTGAGTTTTTTCATCCCTAGTGATTTTAAATGTTGTGCACCCCCTATGGCAATTTTTCATCCCCTATGACATTAAGCTTTATGTGCTCCTTGAAGCGAGATTTTGTAAGATAGTCCATGGATTTGGCATAATACAACTTTTTGATGCATGAACTTAAGCATCCTTTTTAACATTACCACCTAGCATAACACAACTTGTTTTCCAATGGATCCATGTGTTTCATGAGACACCTAGTATATCACAACTTGATAGCCTTATTGAAATTCTAATTGTCAGCTATTTAGATTTAGTTTTTGGGAAATTAGAATGATTGCATATAAATACATAGTATTTTCACAATTTTAAGAAATAGGGAAATTATTGAAAAATACTATTGAGGAAAATACTTTAAAAACCAACAAAAGACTAGTCAAGAGCAAAAAATTTAGAATTATTGCAGCATTTCAATATTCAAGAATCATGTCAAATTTGATGTGATTTGTTCATGTTTATGCATGCATTTTGTTTCTGAATGAGGAAAATTATTCCTTTTTTTTATAAATTTTGAGATGGGTCTTATGGTAGCCAATTTGTCAACATGTGAATGCATAAATAATTCTAGAGTAGCATATGTAGATGGTTATTGTTGATCACGATGTTAGTCGCATACCAACAGTGCAGATAAATCTTCATATGTAGACCACAAGAACCTATCTTTACTTGAAAGACTGAACCAGGACAACCTAAATTTTAGGCTGACTCAACTTAATCCCAAGGCTCATTTATGTTAGGTCTTGACCATACTATGTTTGTATCAGGGTTCTTTGTGATAATGCTGTTAATCACGAGGGGTAAATGGTAATTTCTGGTTCTCAAAGAAATCATAAGGATCGGTAAAATATTTTCTCGATCAGGTCATCAAACAATTTCATGAGATCAACTGATTTGCAATAACATTTCATGAACTTCAAAGAAATTTACTATCACTTAAGTAAATTTAGCTTTAAAAGCATTCAACAATTTTATAGAAGAAAAAGATTTACAATAAAATTTCCATTCATTTATCTCTTTTTTGGAACATTTTCTAAAATTTGACATCTATTATAAAATAAAGCATCAAAAAATACTTGAAAAGTAAAATTTCTCCTAGGTATTATCTATGAATGCACCAAGAACTAACGAAATCAAATCAAACCGCTCTATACTTCACCAGATTGCTTCACAACTAGAAATAGAATGATGTGAGATTTTAAAGAAAGGGAGGTTTATTTGGACACCAGGTAAGATCTGTATGCACCCTTAAACTATGTAGCATACAGTCTTGTCTAGCTGAATAAACAACTAGCTACAAAATATTTCATACTAGGCAATAGCTTTCAAATTAGCTTTGATATTAATTAGCTTCTATGTGCATACAAGTTTTGAATCTGGAATGATTCAAAAAACAAGAAAAAAGAATAAAACTTAAAGAATTTTTTGCTCTTCTGACATCCAAAATTTTTGAACTTAACTTAAAATGTAACATCTCCCGACCTTTTATAAGAACAAGACATAGGGGAGATAAGACAAATAAATGAGAGGAATTCCAAGGGATGAATTACAACAAGGCATGTGGAATATGAAAACTGGTAGGAGAATTACTGATGAAGTCAATGGATGCCAACCTTCTTCAATGCATTAATATCTTTCAGGCTTTATCCTCTTTACTATCGCCAAGATAGTAACTTGAATCCGAATAGGATGTAGGAACTTCCCATATATTCAGAACAACTGCATTTATCATTTTTTTCTTACATTTTGGTTTTTCCTCGGGCTTAATACTTCCAGGAACGAATCACATTGGAGGTTGGCGCATTCTTTTGCCTCATTCATAATACCAGGATTCCTGGTATTTCAACAACACAAAATCCTCCTTCGCATAGAATCCTAAAACATATTGCCTGATCTAGATATGATTCTATTCATGATCCAACTTTTCCTGACCATCCAACCTGAATGTTGCATCACAATCTGCTTCTTCTGCAAGCACAAATTCCACACATTAAATCCCTTTTAAAACATTCATAAAACTCTCACGAAAAAAAAACCATCATTTTAAATATATCATAAATATCACACTTTTAAAATAATATTTTCATGTAATTATCCACTTTTAGTTAGGTTACTAGACCTTCGAACCCTTGGGAAAACTCAAACATTTAACTTTGACTCAACATGGTTACCTAGTACCTAGTACTCGATACTTCAACTTTTACCAATAAATTTTCCCAGATCTTGAATTTTATTGGAACCTCCATGCTTTCTCAAACCTTTGCTCCCAGACTAGAACACTTCACTCAAAACCTTGCATTAATACTTTTTCATTTCTAGCCTTTTGGTACTCGATATCCTTGAATCACGAAGTACTCCAAAAAAAATTCCTTTAAATTTAACTTCTAGTGACCTTTTCAACTAGCCAACACCTGCCATAAGCATTAGTTTTCACTTGGTTTAACAATTCTTATAGTCTTAGGGCGTGTTGTGAGACCACACAACAACTGGCAACTAATAAAACCAAATTGAAAAGAAACCTAGGATTAAATCACCCGCTAAAAATTATCTTATACATATTTTCAAACAATAACTCTTTACCTTGACTTGGATTTTTACATAAAGAAAATAAAAATTCTTTGGAAAGTATCATTGTGTGCTTTGATTAATTCCAATTTTTGAAACTCAGTGGAAAATTAGTTCACTAACATTGAACTACATAATTTGGTAATCCTTCAAAGCCAACCATGGCTAGAGCCTTACTGCCAGTCAAGCTTCATATCCCCAACAAGGTTATCTTTGTAATTCCCCCAAACATAGCTCTACTACCAGTTAGGTGTCCATTTCCCTTGTAGAGATATTTGGATAGCCTAAAGAGTTGAATTTTCTCTTTTCTCTTTTGATATTTCTTTGATGCTCATTTTTTCTTTTTCTTTTTTTGATATTTCATTGTAAGCCCATTTGCTTCAACTTGCAAGAAATGAAGCCCACTATTAGGTTGGTAATTACAGTGGTAGCGAATGTTACCTTTTTATTTTTCATTCAATACAAATCCCTTCATCATTTCACCAATTCCCAAAAACTCATTTAATTATTCCTGTTGGAAAACGTGCCTCAATCTTACTGGCATGAAACCTCTGAAAAAGAAAAGTCAGTGTGACATTCTTACTATCTGGTCGACTAGCAATTGTGTAACCTTGTGGAATGCTCAGGTCACTAAGACCTTGTTGTTGTCTTATCGACTAGAGTTATACTTGAGACATTTCGATCACTATGAGTTTTGCTATCTCTCTCTGCCCAGGGAGAACTCTTGTCGACAGTTGTGCACAAGGTTGTCATTGGGGAGACTCTTGGCCAAAAGGTTTACTTCAGTATGATGTCTCACCAATAGCGGTAAGTCTTACTGATAGCGCTATATGCATTGATTATCGGTATGAAGTCTCAGCGATATGGCTTGTCTTTCCGAAAACTTTGCACGATGAACATCGGTATGACATAAAGGTGTGTGAGACTCTTGGTGATAGAGCTTCACATGATGGATTTGCGTTCAGTATGACCTCTCACCAATAGCGATGGTCTGGCTGATGCTTCTGCAATGGATATCGGTATGATGTCTTAGTGATAGGGTGAGTCTGAGTGACAACTTTTGAACTTGATGTAACCTCTTGCTGATGGTGATGAGTCTGGGTGATAACGACAATTGGGCATTGTGGCATCGGGGAGACATGACTAGTGTCTCACCGACATGCGACACAATTTGAACGTCTTGACCGAATGACTATCCTACATGGTTAGTCTTTGACCAATTAGAGAAGCAGAATGGGAACCACTGGTAGTTAGACTATTGTGACCGTTCTTGTGAGGAAGATCAACAGACCATGAACGACATGGATATACTCAGAAATTGAAGATGATGATCAGTTCAGAAAACAGTTGTGTGAACGGGTCAGTGTGTGATCAGTGTGAATTCAATTGAGAGTGCATTGTAAATGAGATGTTCTGTACAAGGTTGATCATTGAATCTGCTACTATAAATTGACATCAGAAAGATAAGTCAGATCTCTATATGTATTTCATTACTGTAATACAAAGAGGATTTTCTTGGTGTGGTGGGTTTTTCTCCCGTAAGGGTTTTCCCACGTAAATCTAGTGTTCATCTGTGTATGTAATTTCTCTGTTTCAATTATTTCTTTCAGGTGTATCTTAATTGGATTGTAATTGAAAATTTAAAGTCACCTCTGCATTCTTCCCTGAGGTTTTGACGTTAGGAGAGTTAGTTCCGTACCTTAGCTTTCCTTGCAAGTGGTATTAGAGCCTAGCCAGTTGTGTTATCCTTGTGGGTACGTTGGGTTTTTTGTTTCAATTCTATTCTGTGGGAGTCTTGTAGAAGTTTGGTAATTCAAATTATAGGTTAAGATGGAAAGCACATTAGGAAAGCTTGAAATTGAGAAATTCAATGGTAGTAATTTTGAGTTGTGGAAACTCAAAATGGAAGATCTATTGGTTGATCATGATCTATGGCTTGTTGTGTTTGGAACGAAGAGTACAGGCATGAAGCAAGAGGATTGGGACCTTGCAGATAGAAAATCAAAGGGGCTAATAAGACTCTATTTAGAAGACTCTATACTTCTAAATGTTCATGAAGAAAAGACTGCATCTTCCTTGTGGAAAAGACTGGCAACTATTTATCAAGGCAAGTCCTTGGTGAATAAATTGTTCTTGAGGAAGAAGCTGTACACTTTGAGAATGCAGGAGGGAGGATCTGTTGCTGATCATTTGAATGCTTTCAACATGCTAATTGATTAGTTAACATTTGTGGGTGTGAAGATTGATGAAGAAGATCGTTGTATGCTGTTATTATGTTCTTTTCCAGATTCTTGGGATCACCTGGTGATGGCTATTGGGAGTACGACATCCACATTTAAGATGGAAGATGTTAATTCTTTGTTATCAAAAGAGATGAGAAGGAAATCTTCTTAGATGGTGAAGGAGGCTCTTGCTATTAGATGAAGATCGAAATAAAAAGGAAAGAAGAAGGACAAGAAGTCCAAATCAAAATCAAAAGGGAGATCAAAGTCTCTTGGCAAGAAGTCCAAGGTAAAGTGCTGGAATTGTGGGCAACCCAGTCATGTCCGAAAGGATTGCAAAGAGGAGAAAAAGAAGAAGAAGAAGAAGAATAATTCCGACAATGATTCTTCTCAAAGTGATGCAGACACCTTCATTGCAGCTTTGGCTACACAGGCATTAGATGATGTCTGATTGATTGATTATGGAGCATCTTTCCACATGACATCTCATAGAGACTGGTTCATGAAGTATGAAAAATACAATGGTGGAAAGGTGTATTTGGCAAGTGATTCATCTTTGGAAATAGTTGGTCGTGGAAGAGTCAGAATTCAATTCCCTGATGAAAGAGTGAAGGGAATCAATGATGTAATGTGTATACCAAGTCTGACTCAAAATTTACTTTATGTTAGTAAGTTGAATGATTTTGGAGTGCAAGTCACATTCTCTGGAAATGGCTTCAAGATGACTAGAGGCTCAATGGTGCTAGCTAGGGGTGCCCGTATTGGTACCTTGTATAAGTTGGATGCACTTGTTGTGCAATGCAATAGTGTCTCTGCAAAGTCACAAAAAGCTACTCATGGGGAAAAGGAGGGAAATGTTCCTAATGGTGTAAACTCTATGGAAGTTAAACTTCCAGAAAAAAAGACTATGCTCTAGAATCATAGGCTAGGCAACATTGGAGAGAAAGGTTTAAAAACCTTGAAGAATAAAAACCTGGTTGAAGGGCTTGATGATTGTAACCTTGAATTCAAATTTTGTGAACATTGTATATATAGTAAACAACACCGTGTTTCATTTTACTCCAGTCCTCACAAATCTTCTGGTTTACTTGATTACATTCATTCAGATGTTTTTAGTCCAGTGAATGTTCCTTCTTTGTCTAAGTCAAGGTATTATGTATCGTTCATTGATGATTATTCAAGAAGAGCATTTGTTTATTTTTTGAAAAGTAAATCAGAAGTGTTTAGTCATTTTAAGGAATTTAAAAACCTTGTAGAAAATCAGACTAGAAGAAAAATAAAATGTTTAAGGACTGATAATGACGATGAGTTTTGTTCTGATGAGTTCGAGAGGTATTGTAAAGATCGTGGGATTAAAAGACATAAAACTACACCTTACACTCCACAGCAAAATGGAGTTGCAGAAAGGTTCAACAGGACAGTGATGGAAAGAGCACAAAGTATACTGAGCAGTGTTGGCTTGGAGGAGAAGTTATGGGTTGAGGTAGTTGCTACAACATGTTACTTGATAAACCATTCTCCTAATTCCACTCTTGTTGAGAAAACACCTTTGGAAGCATGGTCTGGTAAGAAGCCCTCTCTAAGACACGTTCGTGTTTTTGGCTGTGAGGCATATGCATATGTGCCGAATGAGAAAAGATCTAAATTGGAAAACAAGGCTATCAAATGTATTTTTATTGGTTATAGTGTTGGCATAAAAGGATACAAGCTTTGGAATCCTAATACAGAGAAGGTTCTATACAACAGAAGTGTTATCTTTCTTGAGCTAAAGCCTTGTACCTTGGATCTGTAGTCAGAGACAAAATCAGAAAACAAAAAGGATATAGTTGGAATTCCTCCAACACCAGATAAAGAGGAATTGAAAATTCAAAATGTACCTAAAACTGAGGAGAGCTCAAGCAGTTCTAAGAGTTCTGATAAAGAAGAACAACCTTAGCCTCAGCAAGTGAGGAGGTCAACTTGTGAAAGAAAGCAACCTGATAGGCATGGGTTTTCTTTGATAGATTCTACTTGTTCCTATGCTTTAATTTCTAGCACTGAAGAGCCTAGGACTGTGAAAAAGGTGTTTAGAATGTCTGATTCAAACTCTTGGTTGGAAGCCATGAATGAAGAAATGGCAACATTAGAAAAGAATGATACTTGGAGTTTGGTGCCCTTGCCTGAAGGTAGAAAATTTGTTGGCTGCATATGGGTATTTAAAAAGAAAATAGGTCTGGATGGCAATGTGGAAAAGTGTAAGGCGAGGTTGGTTGCGAAGGGTTATTCCCAGGTAGAGGGAATTGATTATGGAGAAATTTTTTCTCCTGTAACTAAGCTAATGTCCATTAGATTTCTTTTGTCACTTGCAACAGTGTATAACTTAGAGATTGAACATATGGATGTGAAGACATCATTTCTTCATAGTGATCTTGAAGAAGAAATTTATATGTCCCAGCCTGAGCACTTTGTGGAGAAAAGTAAAGAAAAATTGGTTTGCAAGTTGAAAAAATCTCTGTATCGATTAAAACAGTCTCCTAGAATGTGGTACCCAAAGTTTGACACTTTTGTTTTGTCATTGGGATTTGTAAGATCAAAATTTGATCATTGTGTGTATTACAAAGTTGAAATTGATCAAGTTCTTATTATTGCTCTATGTTGATGATATGTTGTTCATAGGCAATAGTAAAATATTTTTGATCTAAAATCTCAATTATCTGCAAAGTTTGAAATGAAAGATCTTGGTGCAGCAAGGTATATTTTGGGAATGGAAATAACCAGGGATAGGAATAGTAGAAAAATTTGGCTCAGTCAGAGTAAGTATATTAAAAATGTTCTAGAGAGATTTTGTATGATTGATTGCAAGTAGTTAGTTGTTCCAGTTTGGCAGGGAATGAAGTTATATGTTGAAGACTGTCCAAAATATCCTACTGAGATGGAGGACATGACTAGTGTGCCTTATGCTAGTGCAGTTGGAAGTCTAATGTATGCAATGGTCTGTACAAGGCCAGACATTTCCCAAGCAGTGGGAGTGCTTAGTCGGTTTATGGCTAATCCTGGAAGAACACATTGGGATGATGTGAAAAGAGTATTCATATATTTGAAGGGCACTTCTGAATATGCATTGTGTTACCATGGCAACTTAGTTGAATCACAGAGGACTCTCAACATTCGAGGCTATGTGGATTCTGATTGGGCAGGGGACATTGACAGCAGAAGATCTACCAGTGGATATATTTTCATGATGAATGGTGGTTCAGTGAGTTTGATGAGTAAGCGGCAGGCTGTAGTCACTTTGTCCACTACAGAGACAGAATACATGGCAGCAACACATGCCTATAAAGAAGCAATTTGGTTAAAAATTTTGTGTTCTAACATTGGGTTTGATGCAAGGATAATTACAATTTACTGTGAAAGTCAGAGTGCTATTTGTTTGGCAAAAAATCCTACTTTCCATGCCAGGATGAAAAATATTGATGTGCAGTATCATTTTGTACGAGATATGGTGGAGGATGGAAAGGTCTCTTTAGAAAAAGTGGATACTCTAAAGAATGTTGCAGATGCATTGACGAAGCCTGTGAGAACAAACAAGTACAGGTGGTGTGCCAGTTCAATGGGCCTCGATGCCCATGAATTTCAGTAGTTATCTTGTGCTCTAGAGGTGTCAGTAATATCTTCGTCAAGTGGGAGATTGTTGGAAAACATGCCTCAATATTACTAGCATGAAACCTCTGAAAAAGAAAATTCGGTGTGACATTCTTACTGTCTGGCCGACTAGTAGCTGTGTAACCTTGTGGAATGCTCAGGTCACCGAGACCTTGTTTTTGTCTTACCGACTGGAGTTATCACTGAGACATTTCAATCATTGTGAGTTTTGCTATCTCACTCTACTTGGGGACAACTTTTTCCGATAGTTGTGCACAAGGTTGTCATTGGGGAGACTCTTGGCCAAAAGGTTTGCTTCGGTATGATGTCTCACCGATAGCAGTAAGTCTTGCTGATAGCGCTACATGTGTTGATTATTGGTATGAAGTCTTAGTGATATTGCTTGTCTCATTGATAGCTTTGCACGATGAAAACTAGTATGACATAAAGGTCTATGAGACTCTTGGCGATAGTAGGACTCTTGCCGATAGAGCTTCACAAGATGGGTTTGTGTTCGGTATGACCTCTCGCCGATAGCGATGGTCTGTCCGATGCTTCTACAGTGGATATCAGTATGATGTCTTAGCGATAGGGTGAGTCTAAGCGATAGATTTTGAACTCGGTGTAACCTCTTGCCGATGGTGATGACTCTGGGCGATAATGACAATTGGGTATTGTGGCATCGGGGAGACACGGCTAGTGTCTCACCGACATGCGACATAGTTTGAACATCTTGAACGAATGACTATCCTACATGGTTAGTCTTCGACCAATCAGAGAAGTAGAATGGAAACTGTTGGAAGTTAGACTATTGTGACCATTCCTATGAGGAAGATCAATAGACCATGAATGACATGGATATACTCAGAAATTGAAGATGATGATCAGTTTAGAAAACAGTTGTGTGAACGGGTTAGTGTGTGATTAGTGTGAATTCAATTGAGAGTGCATTGTAAATGAGATGTTCTATACAAGGTTGATCATTGAATCTACTGTAGTAAATTGACATCAGAAAGATAAGTCAGATCTCTATATGTATTTTCATTACTGTAATACAAAGAGGCTTTTCTTGGTGTGGTGGGTTTTTCTCTCGTAAGGGTTTTCCCACGTAAATTTGGTGTTCATCTGTGTATGTTAATTTCTCTGTTTCAGTTATTTCTTTCAAGTGTATCTTAATTGGACTGTAATTGAAAATTTAAAGTCACCTCTGCATTCTTCCCTGAGGTTTTGACGTTAGGAGAGTTAGTTTCATACCTTAGCTTTCCTTGCAATTCCCTGTAAGGTGCGGCTTTCTGGCTAAATTTTACCACCCTTATGCCAAATCCCAGCTGATTGCAATTCGCTATATGTTAAAAAATATGCATAAGTTAAAATTTAGCAGCAAGTAATTCAATCACAAAATTAAATCTAAATTTAGAAGTATTAGTTACCACCCTTCCATTTTAATTCTATATGGCAACCGCTAAAATACTTGGCTATCAATTCTGATTTGACAGTGTTGCACCACATTAATACATCAGAGTTGTCATGATGGAACTTAATTCCAACCATAATAATATGCATTTAATTCACACACCTTAACACACATGTATTATTTCTTTTCAATTTCCAAGTGCTGACGTGTGCTACCTTAGCGACTTGATTTTCCTTCTTGCGTTGCACACATAGAAACCTTCATGATTAATACAACTCAAAAAAAAATAATGAAATGACCACCATTAATTTTGAAATCTTCAATTTTCTCAATTTGTGATCTTTGCACTGGAAAAATTCAAAGCAATGGCCACCAATTCTATGAGAATTAATTAGATATAACATTTCACTCTGGAGAAACTTGTCTGATTGCCACCTCAACTTGCATTTTCCAAGACTTTAATCTAGGCAACTATGTACGGTTTTCTATAAATTCCACACTTCTCTTTTAAATTCTTCACATCTTTTCTTTTCTCAATTATAATTTAGCTTTTTCGCTTTGCTTGTGCTTTCTTGCTTCTAGGCCATGGACACTCCAATTTTCCTAACCTGTGTTTGCTGCTAGAATGGCTTCATGGGTCGTATTTCTACCCAACAAATTAACAAGGTTTTCTTTCTTTGGGCTCTCAAATTTACTGCACCAAATTTGTGCCTAGTCCTCGAGGAAACTTTTGTAGAATGCAAAGCATATTATCGGTTGAATTAAGACTTGGTTTCACGATTTGTAGCCTTGCTTCTAGATCTTGGAATTTTTGTTGAAGAAGTTCGCATGACTAGAAACATGACAGTGTGGCCTAATTTTTTGGGGAATTTGGACTATTTCCTGTCTGTTGCACACTCGGCCATTGAAATTACTTCCATTGATGACATTCCTAGGTTCTTGGAACAAGGAAAATTAGTTCCTCTTCGACTGTTTTTGACTAATCTACATACCCCAGACCTTGACATCCACCAGGACAATGTTTCATATCCTTTCTGGATTTCACATCTCTCATCCTTTAACACAATATCATATCCTTTACTGCACATCTGTTCAACGCTCAAAATATTTTTCCTTAAACCCTTAACATAGTAGACATCATTAGTATTATGCTTGCCATCAAAACTTACTGAACCTATCCCACAAATTTTAGCACCAGTATCATCTCCAAACATAACCAAGCCTCCATCATATTTTCCAAGTTTAACAAACTTACTTTTACCACCAGTCATGTGATGTGAACAACCACTATCAACTACCTAGTTATTTTCTTGTTTAGCATGTAGGGAAGAGATAATAGTACCTTCATTTTTATCCTTCTCTAGAGGGCTTTCCTTCACTTGTTTTTTAGAATTAGCAAAATTAGGTTCATCCTTTACAACCAAGAATAAGAATTCATTGTCATTGGGATCTTCATAATCAAAATCTTCATCAGATATACTAGCATTCTCATTCACATAATATGCTCTATTGATCTTCTTTCCTTTCTTTTCTTTCTCATAAGTTTATTAATTCCTCTTAGCTCTTTTCAGACACTTTGCATCATAATGACCTATTTCTCCACAACTAAAGCATTTAAAGGGTAACTTACCTTCATACATATCAGAGCCTTTCCCCATCCTTCTCACAAAGTTAGCTTCTATTTCATCAAAATTTTCTTCATCCGGATCTTTAGCTTTTGTAGCCTTAAAAGCAATTTTTGATTTACATCCATTCCTTAGATTTGGCTTCCTCATCTCATAAGATGTCATAAATCCCAACAACAGATCTTTAGTGTAGGTCTTATAATCTATACTCTATTCAATAGCACACACCTTCTAATTGTAAGCATCAGGGAGAGTTCTAAGAATATTTTTTACAATTAGGTGGTTTCATCTATAGTAGCACCAAGTCCTCGCATTCTAGCTACTATCTCATCCAATCTTTATGCATAAGCTTTAACATTCTCATCTTCAAACATGTGTAGAAGCTCAAACAGTGTCTCCAAATTTTGCAATTTTTCCTCTTTAACTCTTTCATCACCTTCACGTGCCCTTTCCAAAGCATCCCAAACTTCCTTAGTAGTCTTCAAATTCTAAACCTTAATCAACTCAGAATGTACTAGATTGTTCTTCAAAATGTACTTTGCCTTGTTGTTCGTTTATGTGCTTTGATCTCATTAGTCATACTCAGACCATTAGCAGGAGGAGTGTGAGGATTCTTGTAAGCTTTCTCCACATCATATCTGCAAAAATCCAAATATTATTCCATTAATATTTTCTAAATAGCATAATTAGTTCCATCTCGGATAATCATAAGTCATTTTTCCAGCCATCCCGCACCTTCCTCAAGTGGTTAAGCTCTTCACTAAGGGACCAAGATTTGATACCAATTATTGAACAAGAAAACTAAGAGGGGGGTGAATCAATTGTCACAGATTTAAACCTTAATTCATCCACCAGAACTAATCCTTAACACTGCTTAAATGATTAAAAATTAAATACTAGTGCAAAAACTAAAAACCATCACACAAACACAATAACACCAAATTTACATGGAAAACCTAAAAAGGTAAAAACCATGGTGAGTATTAACTCACACTATAGAGAATATCAAAACTGATTATAAGAGGCTCACTACCTGAGAAACAAGGCTCACTACCTAAACAAGGATTCACTGTCTAGATGAGGACTCACTGTCTAATAGGGATAACAACCTGGAGGGCTCACTACCATAGAGATACAAAGAAGATAGAAGAGATACGTTACAAAGAGAAGAAAGTCTCAATACAATAGATAAACCCACTGTAATTTTCTCAACCACTTCTAGATATGCATTAATGATAGAGTACACCTTCTGCTCACTACATCCAAAAACTCAACATTTAGGCTTCACATTGATCTACCACACTCGCATCACACACACTCACTAATTCACATCAATCTTGCATCTACCTGTTCTATTTCTTTGAACTTATCTTTGTTTCCTCTTTCTGTGCTTTATTTCACCACTAACTCATCCTATATTTATACCATCTTCAACTTTGAAACATATCCAAAGTCGGCCATCGAAATTCAAATTCAAATTAGGTTGGTGCCAAAAAATCCTAGGGTAGAATTAGAATGAGGGCAACCCAAACACACTTCATAAGGACCCAAATAGATCCAACATGCTTCATCAGCTCTGAAGGTAGTTTTCAACACAAGGTTGACCAAACGAGTGTAAAACACAGAGAACAATTAAGCACAAACCTTCTAGATACCAAAATTATCTTCAATACAATCAAAACAACTCAACTCTAGAACCACAAGTCATAAGACTTTAACAAAGAGAAATCTGGACTAACAACATTTTTCCCAGACCTTAAACAGAAACACAGAAAACCACAATTCACAATTGGTGAACATAACTCGCATTGTTCAATAAAACAACATCCAAAAATTTGGATATAGCAACTTCCAACAACCATGATCAACATATTTGAATCACACAAACATAAGAGCAAATCCTGAAGCAAAACCCAAAGCAACCATTGAACACCTGCAATCTTTCTTCAATATAATTTTCTCAATATCTTCGACATATACAACCAATAATCTGCATCCATAACACTAATGATGAAAAAAATCAGTTGATAACCAATTGACCAGTTGACATAAATGACAACACCTTCATTCTTTCCATTCTTGCAACAAAGAACTTGAGAAGAATGAAAGATACTCACCCAATTAAGAATATATAAAGCACATAGTCAAGTTATGTTGCAATGGTACATGTGATATTGCATTATTTCTATATGAAGTCTTGAAAAATTATATGTTGGAGGTTGATTCACTAGAAAAAAAAACAAATAATCTCAAAAAAAGGAAAATTATGAAATTATCTTAGCATAATTAGAGGCTTTAATTTTCTTTTTCTTTTTTCCAAATATATGTAAATTTTGTTATGTTCAATAGTCTTTCTACTATGCAAATCACATAAAATGAAGATACACTTGAAATTAGACATATTTAGAAAATTATTCAATCTTAGATTAGACAAGAGTGAATAAATAACAAATTTTAGTTTTTTACAAAAGTAGACACCAACTCCAAAAAAATATATCAAACAGTTTTCTAAAACATAAAAATGTGTAATATTAACAACCTCTCAAATATGAAAAGTAAACAACTGGTATTCCATTAACATTATAATAGAAAAAAGGGGATGATAAAAGAAAATTCAAGAATGTTCATTATCCATTAAATATTATATTACAAAAAGAATAATATGTCATTCTTAGTACTTATGTAAAATTGAAAAGGAAACCTTTTGTGCAAGGCAAATGAAAATTTATCTAATTTTATTTTTATTTCTTAAACATTCTTCTATTTTTTATTAATGGTGGTAATTTTTTTTCTTGTAAAATATACAAGGATTAATCTTTTTTTCTTTTTTTCTACAATTTTGAATGGTTGTAGATATGGAGGCTCTTGTCTTACTTTATTTGTCTCTTTAAATAGAAAAGTCATTCTCTATTAGTTGTTTGGTTGTAGATGCAATATTTATACAATTTTCAAATTAGTCATTATCCATTAAGATAATATAAATTTATAATTAAATATACACACAATTATAGTGCAAATGAATATGCAACTATTCTAAATGAAGAATGAGTTGTATGTTTTTTATTTTTTTAACTGAAAAGCTATTATCAATCAAAATGTGTAAATCTTATTTCAATTTTTTTAAAATTAAAAAATTTCATCTAAAGTGAAATGTCTATTGTAGTTGACAATGAAAAAATTATAAGTATTTTACAATAAAAAAAACCTAAAACCTTAGAAAACACAAAAGATTGTCTTGTACACCACTTATTTGAACATCTTTATGAAACACCATAAGTTATAATTAAACAAAATCTACATTAAATTATTAAAAGAGAAATTAAAACAATATTTAAATGGAGAAAAAAATATCATGAAAACAAAAAATTATAGACATATATGAAAAACAAACCCTTTAAAATCAGCCTATATCACTTGCTACATACCTTATTTCTTATGTTTAACACACATACCAAGTTATCTTTTAGAAATCTTACAAAAACTTAATAATGGTAAAAAATTACAAATAAGGACAAACCCCTCCAAAATGTGTCTTCTCAAAAATCACAATGCATTACATGTTGGAGAAGGAAAACACCATGTAATTCATTGATGAAGAACATCAAGAGATATATCCTACTCATAATTTTCCAACCACTAGAAAGGATTTAAACATCTCAATTTTTTTAAGTTGTATTGTATTCCTAAGGAAAAACCTAAGAAAAATATCACCACCAATACTTGAAAATTTTATTCTACCAATTATTTAGTGTGTATATATATTGGTAAGTGCTACTAATGGGGTAACTCCTATATACATTGAATCATAAAAAAATAGAAGATGCATCAACACATCAAAGAGTGTGTCTAAATTATATCATGTATTGGAGATCTTATTGTGTAAAAAAATACACAGGTCATTTGAAATCTCGAGTGCACACTCTAGCTACAAAGAAGAGAGAAGTTCAATATGATGACCAATGAAAAATTTAAAAGTTTTTATATTAATTTGGATTAGACCTTCCCTAAATAGTGACAAATATTTAGAAGTTCATCTCAGGAGAAATGTTGTGTGTGTAAAAACCACCACCCAAGAGGTGTGCTTTGGGGCACTTTTTATAATTTAAAATGTCTTGTAAGACTGGCACATGTAGGAAAGGTTTTAAAAGTTTTTGACAACAAGTTTCCCCCAAAGTTTTTGACCCATGATGAGGATAATATTAGACAAAAAACTTCGTAAGGTCTACCATCATGACATGGGCCCCTTCAAAAAATTGCATGGTAATAACTTGCTTGAATACCCTAACAATATATTTCATTTCTACAATGAAGAGCCTATGGAGTTAAGAAACTTATATCTCTCAAGCACACTTGCAATCCACATCCAACACCAATTAGAATGCCATAGATGGACTAGTCCTCCAAAAAACCAAAATGGGAGCCATAAATTACATCACACATAGATCATGATGATAAATGCAAATATTTCTAACAAAAATAAATGGTTCATATTCCTTGAATCTATTGGCAGATGGTCAATGCTCCCCTTAGGATTTGTGACAAGGGATTGATCACCTCTCATTCGATCCATGTATCTACTATTTGTATTGGGCATTGATAGATCAATCTTTTGATGCAACAAAAAATTGAGGCCAACAATTGGTATCAGAGTGTTGGGTCATGGGTTTGAATCCCCCTAGGTAATGTTGAGGGGGAGATTGTTGGCAGATGATTAGTGCTCCCCTCGAGATTTGTGACAAGGGACTAATCACCTTCTTGCAATCCATGTCTCTATTGTTTGTATCAGGCATTGATAAATCAATCTTTTGATGCAACAAAAAATTGGGGCGAACAGAATCATCTTGGACTAATAGGGAGACAACATTGAACTCCAAAATAAAAATGAGGTTCTATGAGTCCATAGCTATGTTGGAAATACAAATTGACACAACTTGAATGATTCAGTAGTTAGCAAGGAAATTGACATCTTTATTTTCCTCTTGTTGTGGGTAACAAAGAGTTACATGTTTGTGAGGATTCCCTAATGTCAACCCTTTTTTAAGCTTTCAATTTAAAACTTTTTTATTGCATTTATGCACACCAATGAGTCTCCTTCAATATCCAATATGAAGTTTTTTTCCTTGCACAATTTTAAACCTTCAAACAAATCCTCCAATTCAATGTCATTATTTGTTCCATTAGATAGTTTCTTGGATAAGGCCCAAACAAAGACTCCTACTTCATTTTAAATAATGTGTCCAACACTTGAAGCCTCAAGATTTCCCTTCAAGATCCCATCAAAATTGAGTTTTACTATTCCATGAGAAGAGGCCAAAATTTTTGGGTGAACACTTTTGGTTGGAACTATGAACCAAACTTCTCAATTGTTGATACAATAGAGGGAATTGTGTGAGGGTTGAACCTAAACTGATGGCTCTATAGGTAGAAAGCCCCACAAGGTCTTCCTAAATATATATGCCTTCAAATTTTATTCATGTGTGAAATTACAAAGAAATATGGTTTGATGAAAAATATAATTTGAACCTAAGTTGATAGCTCTATAAATAGAAAGTTTCACATGGTCTTCCTATACATATACCTTCAATTTTTACTCATGTATGAAATTGCAAAGAAAGAAGATTTGATGAAAAATATAATAGAAAACGAGGGACTAATAATGAAAAAATTATTTTTTAAATAGATTAGAATTAAGTTTGAAATAGACAATTATTATTGCCAAATCTTAAATTGTATGAAATGTAATTCTAAAAATAAAAATGTAAACTCAATTAACATGTTCGTCATAATTGTTTTTCTGATGAAAATAATATATATCAAAATCATTAGTTAAAATATATAGTCATGGTCCTTTTAAAAAGGCAGACATAAAATCATGCTTCAAAAATTAAACGAACAAAACTAAATAATAAAAACACCTAATCCTAAAGAAATAACCCCACAAAACAACTAAAAGCTTTTTCTAATATATAATACCTAACTCATTTTCCCCAATGTCTATGGAATTTGGTACTTCTCCCCACTCGTTGGTTGCATGTGATGTGATACCATTATTTTATTTTATGTATCACTCTACATGTTAAATAAGTTAATTAAAAGAAAGGTCAAAAACATCATCAATGGGGGAACATAATTTCATGCAATTTGTGTCTCCCAACTTGTGGGTATACATTTCAACTCTAAAGATTACCATTGTAAATCTAACCTAATTTTGCATATTCCAACACCTTTTAAGTTTTCCTAAGTAGTGTGATTTTATTTATTTATTTATAATATTAAATAAATTAGAACGGATCAAAGGTCAAAAATACATGATTTGATCAACTAAAAACAAAGACAAATTTGAGTCATCAATAGAGAATAAAATACAAAGAATCTTCTACTACTTGGAAGGTAGTATTTAAGTTCACATGACCAATTATCTCTTGATTGGGTGATGTGTTGGTAATTAGCTCTTTATTGTGGAGAGTATCATTAATGCTGGACAACTTGTCAACTCTAGATGTGATCTCTTTTAAATTATTGGGCATTCCTTGTTCTTTTCTAATATCTTTTTTTAGATCAAAATGAGCTTAAGAGAATCTTGAAAAAGGTAAGAAAGGTTGGCATTATAAGAAATGAGCTTACTTTTGATTGCTTGAAGGTTAACTTCAAATACATTCAATTTCAAAAGATAATTGAACATTGTGATATGTAGATGTGTTTAATAATTGTTTGTCAAGAAGTTTTAAAGATAATATTTTAAGAAATAAAGAAATTAAGGAGGCTTGCTAATAAAGAAATTAAGGAGGCTTGCTTTCTAATAAAATTTGTAGTTGAAAGAGGTATAGCAAAGGTAATGGAGAGTCATGTTTGTTGGGTGAAGAACAAAAATATATGTTTGAAGGTCTTTTTTCTTGTGGAATAAGGAAAGGATGCACTAGGTGTGTATGCAACAAATGTAATTGTATTTTCACAACAAAGAGTATATAATTTTTTATTTTGTAACCTAAGATTAAGAGTTAGTTTTGGATTTTCATATTGTTTCACTAAGGTTAAACCTTAGATAATCAATCTATACACTATTTTGAGTGGAAGACAAAAAAAATAGATCCATTCAACAATTTTCATTCTATAAGGAAGTTATATTAACTGAAAATTAACATCTTGAGAAAGAGAAAGTGTGGGATAAGCTCATTCATGTTAGAGATGATCCTTATATTAGAAGGGTTATTTTATAATTCCATATGGAACTACCTAGAAGGTTTACAATAGAAACTAGCAAGCTCCCACAAATATCTAAACGTTTAGATTTCTCTCTTGAAAAAAAATTACCATTAATTTTTTTGTAAAGAGCCATAGGTTGATAATTTACTTGTATCAAAACAATTCCACCAAATGGAGGAGGTTTTAAAAACTAGACCATATATTAAGGACTAATCATACTAATTCATTTCTGGAGAGATAGTTTGTCAAACCTTCTATAAGTTGTTAAACTCAATCAAGGCACAAGTGTTTAAGTATGATTCTAGAAACTCTTTGTCCTTCCAATGAGTACAAAGCCACAATATTGATATAGAGGTAGTGATAGTATGATACCTAATAATTGCTTTCTAGGGGGCTTCACCAATAAGTCCTAAAGGATTCACTTGGCAATGAGGTAAGTTCCTAAGGTGCTAGGATCAATGTGTCTCAATCCACCATGTTCTTTAGTTTAAATGTAGCGATTCTATGGTGATAGAAATATGCCTCTTGTTATCTTGTTTTGACCAATTAAAATTTCTAATAACTTGTGTGAGGGGGTTGTAATATGACTTGGAAGGGAACCAACAAGAGGAAACATAAACATGGTTGGCAAGGAAAATTTTGCTGACAACTTAGATGTACCCTACCAAAGAAAATCATTTGTTGATCCATGTACTTTAGTCTTAAGATTATTTATAAACCACTTCTATATATCATATTTACCCAAGGTAAATTCCAAGATTCTTTGAGATTTCACTATGTTTTAGGTGGTTCCATTCTTTGGGAATCTACTTAGGGCGAGGGCTCAATGATTATGAAGCATTCCATTTCTTGAATGGATAATGGGAGCTAGAAGTAACTTTTAAAAGGTCAAGAACATCAAACATGTTAGATAATTTGTCAACTAAACTTTGAATGAATATTGTACTATTCTTTGTAAAATAGGAGTTTAGGGCAGAGAATTCAAGGAAGGGGAAATGCCATGGATTAGATGGGGCAGTGCACATGTTATAGGAGGTAGCCAAGGGAGTTAGTTGAAAGTACATATAAGAAGGGTATAAGGGTAGCCTTGTTGAATACCTATTTGAAGAAAAACTAAGGAGATAAGGCATCATTGAAAATAAGGCTACCACTAAAATGTTCTCACCACTTATAGTGTAGTGTTTATTGAAAATTAATTGGGGAACTTTCTTTAAATTGAAATTATTTTATTGTAATTACATAACGAGACCTTAACATTCAATGGGGTTAAAATATTATAACTTATTTTTATCAAAGGATTAAATTTTTAAATAATGTATTTAAAGATAAAAGCATGCATTGGGCTCTATTAGAGTTTTTTATTAGAAGTTGTTGATGCAAGGAACATGTAAAGAAAATAAAATACACAAATATGCATAAAAAATAAGAACAAGAAAATTCTTATATATTAAGTTTGTGATGCTACTTTGAGGGGTAAATCCTCCTAGTAGAGCACAAAATATAATTATATATTCAAGATGCATTCCTACCAGTGAAAAATTGTGATGAGGGCAAGGATAGATAAACACTAATATATCCTATAAAAAATATTTTGAGAAAAAACCCAGCCTCCAAAGTACTTGACATGATGTAGTCTCAATTCAATAACATGTTAAAATGCAATACTAGGTTATGATCTTTCACACGAGATTAATTATCTCAATCAAAGAGGAAACCATACAATATATGACCTTCTTCAATAGTAGTTAGCAACCTTTATTGCATTCTTGATGAGATGGTCAATCTAAGAGAAAATAAGATCCACACATCTCACTCCATGCTCATCAATATCTCTCAGCAAGAAAATCAAGCCTCAATGTGCATAACCAACCTTCACTAAAAATGAATATGCACAAGATGGTTTCTAGCCTCTATATCAACCCATCTATTTATAGTCAAGAAAGTAATGAGAATTAAAAAATTACTAAATTTTTTGAACACCCTTAATTAGGGCTCCCAATTGACACTAATTTTGAATCTAGGATAGATATTAATTAAAACTTGCAAGGAAACCTAAATACTTTATTCAATCCTAATGTCCAAAATGGCTTGTCTTCATGACGAGGGTGCAACCCGAGACACAAAAATTTACGCACAAAACCAAAGAATAATTTTATTATTCAAAAAATTTACTTCTTACATGTAGATGATCACAAATACTCAAGCTTTGCAATACATGCAAGCTACAAAAAATTATAGTCACTACCGAATCTCCCCTTTCGCAACATGTGAACTCTTTTTCCCCAAAAAGCTACAAAAATAAGAAAATCCCCCCATAAATTTCTCCTTTTCCATTTTGGAGTCAAACAACATTTGAATTATCATATTTTGGCGGTTTGGAACCACAAATTACATTTGAAATTCAAAATTTAAAACATCATTCAAAAATTAGCACATTTTGAAAGTGTACCAACTTCTAGGAGCCATAACTTTTGATCAGGGACTTTTTTTTTCGAACCATTTGAACCATCGAAAAGGTCTTGGAGTCAAGAGTGTGCTCAAAATCTGCTATACGAATTTTGGCAAGTTTTTGAGCCATTTTGGGGTCGTTTAGTGCTTCAAACCTGATTTGGAAGGTTTTCAAGTGCATTTTGGGAGACTGAAACTGCAATATCTTTCAAACCAAGAATGCTCTCGGCCTGATTCTTTCGCCAATCTTCTTATTTTTCTGTTTTGAATCCTCCCATATAATTTTTGTCCCCAAACACCTTCAAATTCCAATACTTGCTAAAAATAGCAGTTGACTAAAAAAACAGAAAAGAAAAATTGAAAGTGGGGATTTACATTATGACGAAAAGGGTATCCAAAAATGCAAAGACATCTACAAAAGGCTAACCAAAGGAACCATAAATAGAATGCATATTTTTGGGTGATGCAAGATTTCCCTTACACCACTGGATGCTCCTGCATCAAACACCCAAGGTAATTTGAGGAGTGACCCCATCACGTCTCAGATGGTTGAGGAAAACCCAAATGGTCAACCTTTGCCTTAGACAACCAGGATGAGTCTTCCACAAGCCTTCCTCTCAACTTCACTAGATATTCTTCATATTTCTTGTTTCTAGTACTCCTTCCCACATGACTATCCAAGATTGCTTCAATCTCCTTCTTCTCTGAAGTAGATGTTGGAATGCCACACTATTCCATTGGTGGTACTTCCTCTGCGACAACTTCATAATACTCTTTCAAATATAAAATGTTGAACATAGGGGAAATGTTGATTCCATCTGGAAACTCTACCTCATATGCGTTCCCTGAATCATGCCTCTTCAAAATTTTATAGGGACCAAACTCTTTATCTTCAATTTGTTATAAGTTCCCATTGGAAACCTTTCTTTCCTTAAGTGGAACATCACTTCATCACCTACCTGAAACTCCTTATTCCTCCTCTTCTGATCTGCCTTAGCCTTATACTGCATATTCATCTTATTAGTATGTTCTCTTACCTCTTCATGTACATTCTTGATGTGCTCTGCAAAGTCTTCGGCTTTAGCACTAGTCTTCTTCTCTTGGTCCATCTTCCTCAATTCTGGAGCAGTTTTGGGACTACCTCCACACACAATTTGGAATGATGATCTTCCCATACTCCTATTGATAGAATTGTTGTAAGAAAATTTTTCCTGGGGTAAGATCAGGTCCCATCCCTTGGGTTTATCTCCTACCAAACATCTTAGTAGGTTACCCAGACTTTTGTTCACAACCTCCGTCTACCCATCAGTCTGTGGATGGTGTGCAGAACTGAACTTCAACTCTGTCTTCAACTTTTTCCACAAGGTCCTCCAAACGTATCCCACAAACTTGGTATCATGATCTGAGACTATACTCTTTGGAAGACCATGTGGCCTCACCACCTCTCTAAAGAACAAGTCAATGATGTGGACTGCATCATGGGTCTTCTAGCATGGAATGAAATGTGCCATCTTTGAAAATCTGTCAACTACCACAAACACTAAATCGTTCCCTCTCTGTGTCCTTGGCAAACCAAGAACAAAGTCCATACTTATATCTTCCCAAGGCCTCTCTAGTATAGATAAGGGCTGATACAATGCTCTATTCTAGCTCACTCCCTTAGCCATCTGACACACCCTACAACTCTACACAAACTTATTCACATCCTGTGACAATTGAGGCCAATAATAATGCTCACTGATAATGGCAATAGTCTTATCCTGACCAAAATGTCTTTCCATTCCTCCATTGTGCTTCTCCTTTATCAGGTTCTCCCTCATTGAACTCCTCAGAATACACAATTGACATCCTTTAAACAACATGCCATTCTAGATTATGAAATCCAACCACCTTGTCCTATCAATTGTAATAGGCTCCTTGCAAGCTTTCCAAGCCTTTGCAAAATCAGGATCCTCGGGGTACAATGTCTTGAGTTCATTAAACCCAACCACTTCAATTTGCATATCATTCAACAATATTTTCCTCCTACTTAATGCATCTACAACCCTATTCGACCTCCCACTCCTATGTTTTAAAACAAAGGTATAGCTCTGTAAAAATTCTACCCATTTCATATGCCTCTGATTTAATTTTCCCTGACTATTCAGGCACTGTAATGCTTGATGATCAGTAAACAAAAAAAAATCTTCGACAACAGATAATGTCTCCATTTCTTTAATGCTTGAACTATTGCATAAAATTCTTGATCATATACAAAGTACTTTCTCTTTGCATCATTTAACTTTTCACTAAAGTAGGCAATGGGATTACCTTCTTGGCTTAACATTGCTCCAATGGCACAACCACTAGTGTCACAATCCATCAGAAACACCTTATTGAAATCTAGAAGGGCTAAAACTGCTTGCTCTGTCACTTTTTGCTTCAACAAATCAAAACTCTTCGCTGATCCAATGCTCCACTTGAACTCTTTTCTATCCCCTCTCATTGTTTCAGTCAAGGGTGCAAAAATACTATTAAAGTTTCTAATGAACTTTTTGTAAAAACTAGCCAAACCTTGGAAAGATCTCACCTTAGTAGTAGTTCTTGGGGTGGGCCATTCCAAAATATCCTTCACCTTCTTTGGGTCCATCTTGAGACCTTCTACTGAGACAACAAACCCTAAGTACACTAACTCCTTCACAAAACTACACTTCTTCAAATTAATCAACAATTTCTCTTCTCTGAACTTTTCAAAGACTCTACGAATATGCATCAAATTCTCACCCAAGGACTTACTGAATATCAAAATATCATCTAAGTACACAATAAAAAAATTCCCCAGAAACTCTTTCAATACCTTGTTCATGAGTCGCATGAATGTGTTCAGTGCATTGGTTAGCCCAAAGGGCGTGACTAACCACTCGTACATGCCCTCTTTCATCTTGAAGGCAGTCTTCCATTCATCTCCCTATCGAATCCAGATCTGGTGATATCCGGTCTTTAGGTCAATCTTTGTGAAGTATTGTGCCCCACTCAAACAATCCATCAAGTCATCCATCCTTGGCAGGGGAAATCTGTATCTGATTGTTATCTTGTTTATGGCTCGAGAGTCTGTGCACATTCTCCACTCCCCATCCTTCTTTGGTGCTACTACTGTAGGTACTGCACATGGAATGAGACTCTCTCGAATCAAACCCTTTCTCAACAACTCCTGAACTTGTCTATTCAACACCTCATTTTCTATAGGAGTCATTCTGTGAGCTACCTTATTTGGAAAACTAGCTCCAAGGATCAAGTCAATCTGATGACTGATCTTCCTCACTGGCGGTAAACCCTTAAGTGCATTATCAGAAACAATCTCCTGAAACTCACCCAATAACCCAGAAACTTCTACTAGCACATTCTCACTATCCTCTTTATCCCTTCTAGGAATTAATGCATAACACATACGCTCATGCTTCATGCCTTCTAAAAATTTCCTTCCATCAACATAACAAACCCTAGCACTACTGCATACCTTTTCTTCGGCCTCCTTCAGGGGTTTCAACTTATGGCAGACTCCATCCTTCATTAGGGAATAAGTGTTTTCATGGCCATCATTTATAGCTCGCTTGTCGAACTACCATGGCCTCCCCAACAACATGTGGCATGCATCCATGGGGATGATATCACAGAGTACCTCATCAAGATAGCTCTGAATTTTGACCTTAACCAGGCATCGCTCATTGACCAAAACTTTGTGATCTTTCTGTAGCCTTTCCCTCTTCAGCTTTAGTTTTGCAACCATCTCTTTTGAGACTAGATTATCGGTGCTCCCACTGTCAATAATGACATCACAACATTTTCCTTCACATTTGTACCTTGTACGAAATAGATTCTTCCTCTATTCTGGCTCCTTCTCTTCAGTCACCAGGGCTCTTCTCACCACTAGGGCTTCTCCCCTTTCAGCATCATCTGAATACTCAGATTGAGCCTCCTCATCTACATGTGCAACCCTTCCATGACCTTCTGGCCTTTTCACTGTCCTTCCTCGGTGTTGAGGGCATTCATAGGCTCGATGCCCTTCTTCACCACACTGAAAAAAGTACCTCTGAAACCACCTCTTATGGATCCTTGTCCAGATCTACCTCATCCTCTACCTCTTTGATCACCACTTTTTTGATCACGAGGGTGGTAGAAATTATCACTCCTCTGTCCTCGGCTGGTACCCACATCTCCATTTTTCTTCTCATCCTCATTTCGGCTTCCAGAAGATCTTCCACCACCCTTTCCACTTTTGCCTCCTTGTCCCTTTTGCTTGTTATCAAATCTGTTGTTCAACTTCTCTTCAAATTTCAAAGTGAACTAGTATGCATCCTTAATGGTTGTCATTCTAACCAGGCTTAACTCCTCTTGAATACTCAGTCATAATCCATTACAATAACGGGCTACCTTCTCCTTGTTGGCATCTGCATGGCCTATTTTGATGATCATCTTGTGAAAATATTATGTGTATTCTTTTATGGATCTGCTCCCTTGCTTCAACCCTTGCAATTTATTCAACAAATTTGACTCATAGTCCACTGGTATGAACCACTTCTTTAGTTTCTCCACCATACGATCCCAACTGCTGATCTTTCTTTTTCCTCTTCGATTTCTCTCCAATTGGACCTCTTTCCACCAAATATTTGCATGGCCCTTTAGCTTCGTTTTTGCAAACTTAACTTGATATGGTTCCTCTACTTCTTCATACTCGAAATAATCCTCTAGCTCGTTGATCTAGTCGATCAACTCTTTTGGGTCTAGACTTCTGGAATAACTGGGGACTTCTATTATGGGTCTCTTTCTGATCTTCGAAATGGCCCTAATATTCAACCGCCTTTGATCTTGATCAATCACTTTTTCTTACTCTTTTACATCTAAATCTTCCACCTCTTCTTCATTCTTGCTTTCTTCTCTCCTTCTCGGGTTTAACCCTCTTCTCATTTGTTCCTACAACACATCAATTTTTCTCTGGAGGGCTTTGAAACCCTTAGCTGCCAATGGATCTCTTCCACTAGAATTTATGCCATCTCTGGCACCACCGAACCTACCAGGCATCACTCATGGAGGCATCTTGAATATCTCAAACCCACAACCATGGTCCTTGTGTGAACTTCCTCACGATCAGCAATCTATCCACACGCTCAAGAAAACCCACTCTAATACCACCTAACAAGGGTGCAACCCGAGACACAAAAAATTACACACAAAACCAGAGAATAATCTTATTATTGAGAAAATTTACTTCTTACATGCAGAGGATCACAAATCCTCAAGCTCTATAATACATGCAAACTATATAAAATTACATTCACTACCGAATCCCCCCTTTTGTAGCATGCGAACTCTTTTTCCCCAAAAAGCTACAAAAATTAGAAAATCCCCCCCCATAAATAGCTCATTTTCCATTTTGGAGCCAAACAAAATTTGAATTATCATATTTTGGCAGTTTGGCACCACAAATTACATTTGAAATTCAAAATTTAAAACATCATTCGAAAATTAGGACATTTTGAAAGTGTACCAACTTTTGGGAGCCATAGCTTTTGATCTAGGACTTCATTTTTCAAACCGTTTGAACCGTCGAAAAGGTCTCAGAGTTAAGAACGTGCTTGTAATTTGCTATGCCAATTTTGGAAAGTTTTTGGGCCATTTTTTGGTCGTTTAGTGCCTCAAACCTGATCTAGAAGGTTTTTAAGTGCATTTTTGGGACACTGAAACTACAATATCTTTCAAACCAGGAATGCTCTCGGCCTGATTCTTTCGCCAATCTTCTTATTTTTCTGTTCTGAATCCTCCCATATAATTTTTGTCCCCAAACACCTTCAAATTCCAATACCTACTAAAAATAGTAGTTGGCCAGAAAAAGTAGAAAAGCAAAACTGAAAGTGGGGATTTACATTATGACGAAAAGGGTATCTAGAAATGCAAAGACATCTACAAAAGGCTAACCAAAGGAAACATAAATGGAATGCATATTTTTGGGTGATGCAAGATTTTCCTTACACCACTGGATGCTCCTGCATCACTTCATGTGACCCCACATTAAGTGATCTTAACAAAAGATCAAATAACTAAATACATTTCTCTAATGTAACTCTTACATTACATATATTTATCTAATGTGACTTTCACATTAAATCATGAGCCAAATAAGTCACATGCTTAGTAAACCATGAAACCTAATATTAAATGTATTTCCTAAATATTTTTAACGCATCAAATAAATTTCCAATGTCCCATCCAATAGCTACCAATAAAAATATTTTACTTCCTAAAGTGTAGTACCACACTTCAAAAAGAATCACAAATTTACTTGAACAATTAAATATTATATACAAGGTGTACAACACCTTTCCAAATATAGGAGAGAGAGAAATGATTATACACTAAAATTAAATATGAACTAAGCATATGATTCATGTAAATAATATAAATTAATAATTGTAAATAAATGCATCTTGTATCAAGTAGATAAAGCGTGCTCAATGAAAACCATGGTAAGAATATGAGATATATATGATATGAAGGTAGGAGGTTTCCCCCAACATGGGCAATTAAAAGTGCTGGTGTGACCCTCAATACCTAGGAAAAATCATGTAAGCACATAAAACTCTATAAAACATGTATATGCCCCACTCGGTGCAACATGAGTACATAATGTTGTAGGAAAGGAAATAGGTCCCTAGGAGTGATGAAGCTCTCAATACATGGTATAGTATGTAGATGGTAGTTTTGGTAAGGATTGCAATATCTCCAATGTAACATGTATCTTGATAAATGTCAAAATATGTAATTTAAAAAGCATGGAACGTGTGTGATGTCCCTAGTGTAACTCTTAGAACATGGTCAGGTCATGCAAGTAAATAATGTAAAATATGATCATGAGAGTGCATATCAAGGTGATTTCCCCTCATGGATAAGATAATAATCAATAAGGAGCAAAGATTTTTAATGGTCAAGGATCATAAATAATGTATGACTACCAAGATAGTAATGTATGATATTTATGGCTAATTAAGGATATAAGTAGTACATGTATGCTTATATTTTTTAATGTTCTTGCTTATATTTTTTAATGTTCTTGTTAGTGGCCTGAACTTGTTCAATGCAAGGATCATAAACATGTCTAGGCCATGTAACAACCCTAGGAATGACTATCAATTTGTTGATTTCTATCAATGGTAAAACCATGTTTCCCCTAGAGATATAGCTCAAGGCCATATAGTTTGTAACATACCATACTATGTAATCTATATGTAATACTACACAATCTAGTACATCAGTAATTTGTATGAAGATATCAATTACTAAAAGGGTATCTTTTGAAAAGTATATGTTAAGGTATTGAATGCGGGGGAAATTTTATTATTTAAGTTTGTATAAGAGTGAAAAGGTACAAGCATACCACCCTATCTAATGTCATGTGTTTGACTTTGGGGATGTTTTATGATAGTGAGGGGCTTGTCCCACCATTGTGGCCCATGCAACCCCAACAATTCCCACTCAAAGCACCATTGATAGTTTCTAATCCCACTAGAGGACTTTTGTTCCTAATAAGATTCTTAAAAATGACCCTATTCATACAAACACCATCTACTAGCTTTAGTCAATAGCTAACAAACATTAATGACTAGTAACTCTAGGAAATATTCCCTACAAACTAGTGATATGATAGCCTATACCACTTCTATACTTTCCTAGCAATTTTACGACATCATAATGATTGTATACCTATTTCAAGTGATTTTTTGAGAGATTAATGGAGATTTTAAAAAAATTCAAGGGAAAATATTAGATTTTATTTCATTCATTTTTTGGTGGTTGAAAAGTGATTTAAAAGTTGTTGATAGCCGGTTTCACATTTTTTAAAGGTTTTTACTGATGATAATGAAATACTTTGTTAAATATTCTATTAGCTCTCTCTTGGTTGTCTATTGAACATGTACTAATCATAGTGTACCACTTGTATATATGACATCATAGTCCCTTGTTACAATTCAAACACCACCAAGCAAATTCTACCATATCTTGTTGTAAAGAGGTCGCAAACCATAAGATCCAAGAGGCACCATCTAGGGTAGGGGTAGGATAGATGGTTCATGTCCCATCCCATAGATATATGTATAGGAAAATATATGAATAGAATAAGAAATGATATGTATGAGAATATATATAATACTATATGTATGAGATTATATGTATGAGAGAATATATGTAAGAAGCAAAGGGAAAAATATAGAATATAGGGGAATATATATGATAAATATATATATATATAAGGAGATATAAGGAGATCTTAATGTACTCTATAGATATAAAAAAGTATAATGATACCAAAATTCTATCTACACTATGTTGTTTGACATTTTGCTATACATAGTTAAGTATTCAATATTTTATTCGAATTAAACCATTGCTTCTTTTATATGATTGAGTCTAGGGTATAAACTAGAACACTCATAAATTACTTAGGGTTGAGAATTTCTGGTTCGTGTTTCCCCATTTTTCTTGCTAACATTAGTTTTGTTGTTGGGGCACTAGTTAGGTTGTATAAAGGTCAGTAATACTCATAATTTTATTTTTAAATCAAACACAGAAAAGGAAAGGAAAATAAGGAAGATATGAAAAACTACAAAATTTTCCTCTTGGTGTTTATCCTATGATAGGGGGTTAGGTACCAAGGGGATGGAGAATGGAAAGGGGGAATGATTCTTAAATGGATCCTTGAAGACATGTGACCAATAAGAAAATATATCAAATGACTACCGTGGGAAATAATAAAAGGACTAATGTAATCCAAAATCAATCACACCCATGGAAAAGGGAGATAAGAAAAACACAAGAGAGGTTAGAGAACAAATTGAATTAGCAATACAAGTGAACCTAACAAGCCCAAATGGAGAAGAGAGAAGACAAAACTAGATTGTTGAGAGAGAAGAAATACACTGTAGAAGAATGGAAATTGTAGAAAAAAAGAGAATTCAATGCATCATAGTGGGTATTTCCAAGGGAAAAGACAAAGAAAATAGAGAAGGAAGACCTCGAAGAAATCAGATTTATGTTGAGAAAAAGCAGAACAACACATAACTAGTTTAAAGAAGAACATTGATAACTATGAAAAATCTAGAATATTGTTATTGGGACCTTGTAATAGCATCAGAACTCCCCTCCCATTGCAACCCTCCAAAATTCCTACAATTAGACCAGATGCATCAAACCCGACCATCAATATAGATGATATATTTATTGAATTTCTGAAAAAATCAGAAAAGGTTCATTTATTCAAGAGGAATATTTGGAAGAATTATTTAATAGAAGCATAAGGAAATTAAAGGAAGAATAAATAGGAAAAAATGAGGAGATCATTTTGAATTTGGGTAAGGAATTATGTTCACTAAAAAATAAAATGTCATTAATAAATAAGAAAGTGAAATGATATCTCGAGGAGTCACAACCCCCGGACTAGGACCCATCCCCTAAGCTATATAAGAGTATAATAATTTGAAAGAGGAAATACCACAAAGAAAAGAGACAAGAGGAATAGAAGGAAAAGAAGTAGATTGGGAAGAGATAATCGAGAAAGAGTACTTTGACATAAAGTTAGCAAGAGATAAGGGAAAAGAGTAGAAACCCCATACCATTAAGAAAATAAAGAAAGAAAAGGAGGAAAATAACAGTTCGTAAATATGAAAACTCAAAAAAAAAATAAAAAAAAAAAATGGAATCATCAATCAAAATCCTAGTATTTGGAAGAGATACAACATAGGTTTCAAAACATATATTGTTGTTAGAATATTTGTGGGAAAGATAGGACATTGATGAGGACAAACCAAAATTATTAGACTTTGTATCTTCATTAAGGAAAGAAGTATTGGACTGGTACAAAAAGACTTACTCGAAGCATGGAAAATTTGGAATTAAGTAAAACAAGACTTCTTGGAAAACTTTGACACTCCAAATATCCCTATAGAGAGTGTTAGAAAAATGAGGGACCTTGTGCAAGGAGAAGAAGAATCAATGAAGGCCTATGAAAAAAGATTGAAGGAATTCTACCACAAATTGGAGGAACCTCTAACAGAGTGACAAAATATTGAATGGTTCATCTCTAAACTACATAAAGATATCAGAGTAGCCTTATATGGAAGAATATTTAATACTTACACAAACTTGATCACAATGGCATACTATATAGAAGCTCAGACATGGCACAAACCCCAAAAAGAAGATATAAAGGAGAATATTGAGAAATTGCAATTGGCGGTAGAAAAACTAGCCATATAGAATGGAATTTTGGCAAGAAGATAACCAAAGAAAGGTAAATATATTTGGTATACTATTATTCAAGGGAAGGTCATCTTTAGAATGATTTCCTTAAATCCCAAGGAGAAAGAACTACAACAATATTACATGTATAATTTAAAAAGGTACCAACCAAGACAACTAAAATATACTACATAACCTGCTAGGAATGGGATAACCACCTTACTAAGGAAAACCCTGCAAAATAATTTTAACTTTGGAATACAATAGGTCATCCTAATCCAATATGCCTCATGAACTATAACTATGGCATAGATATGGATAAAAAATGGCATATGTTAAGGGACTTGTGAAAGGCCCTTTATACGATGTAAATTACAAACAACCACCTTGGAGAGATAATAGAAGTGCTTATGCATTACAAATTAAACCAATGTAAGATTACCTAGGGGATAATAGATAGGTCATCCTAATCCAATATGCCTCATGAACTATAACTATGGCATAGATATGGATAAAAAATGGCATATGTTAAGGGACTTTTGAAAGGCCCTTTATACGATGTAAATTACAAACAACCACCTTGGAGAGATAATAGAAGTGCTTATGAATTACAAATTAAACCAATGTAAGATTACATGGGATATAATAGGAAATTAAACTATAGAGGAAGATTACGTGGTAGAAATAATTTCCAAAGAAGTGATGCTACATGCTATAACTATGGAAAGATGGACCACTATACTATAGAGTGTTAGGAAGAAAAGAAAAGGAAGTGTCCATTTTGCAGAGACGATTCCCATGATATATTCAAATGTGATAAAGAACAATATTGTGAAAATACTAGACACTCTAGAAGTGATGACTTACAAGACCATAAAGGAGCTAGGGTAATCAAAAGAATATCACCACAAGGAGTTAAAAGTTGTTAGAGTATGGATAAATGGTCATTCGATGCCTCAAATGAGGAATATTCTAATGAAGAACAACAAATGAAAAATAAGATTACAGTACTAACTAGTCAAGGAGCTAATACTTGGAAAAATAAATAAAGAGATTGAAAAGTTAGTGAAGAGTCAGGTCCAGAAGAAAAGGAATATGATTAGTTTTAGCTAAGAAAATAACATGATAAGGTAGTATAAAGAGAAAAACAACAAATCAAACAAAAACAAAAGGATGACATATCATGTTTCTCAGAAGAAGAAGTGATTATGCTAAAGAATTTAGCATCTTTGACCCAAAAGAAGGACCTTCTAGTTAAATTAAAATAGCCGGTAAAATATTGGAACAAATAAAAAAGCCACAAATCCATCAAATTATAGAAGATTGGAACTAGAAGAATGGCCCTATTTTAATTACCGCACACCTTAATAATAGTAAAGTCAAACATGCAATGATAGATCTAGGTGTGGAATTGAAAATTATTTCAAAAACTAATTGGGAGAGTTTGGGAAGACACTAGTTAATCATAAAACCAATGAACATCAGTTTGGTAGATGGATCTGGCACGAAGACTTTAGGAAAATGGAAAAATCTGGAAGTAAACATCAAATGACTTAAGAAAATTATTGATTTTGAGGTTGTTGAGATGAAAGAACTCTTTAACACTTTTAGAGCATTACTGGAATTGAGATGGTTTGAAAATTCTAATGGGATAGTAGACTCAAGAAAGGAAGAGATATCTTTGGAAGATGACAATAAGATAGTACACATTCCACTAGGAGAAAGAGAAGACATAAATTATTTGCTCAATGAGTTCACGAATGGTCTACTCAATTTCCAAAAACTCTACTACTACACCACTATCATAACACAAAATATATGGATTCAGAAGGGTATTTATGGTACAAAGCCACTTAGCCACTATATTGGAAAAAAATCAATTAGAAAGAATAGAAAAGACAAAACACATCAATCACATCCAAAGAGGTATATCATATATCAAACTACCAAGGTGTTTTGGAGTAGGAGATGTAAAAGAGTATATGCTGGACATGGAAAATCATTCCAAAATGAATCAATGAGGATTTTTTTCCCTTCAAGACACCCTAGTATGTAATGTCACTTGCCAGTGGTGTACACATTGGCATACTATTCCCACATGGCATGCCCTTCAAATCTTAATCAAGGAAAGGTACCTACAAGAAGAAGGAGAATACAACTTAATCCCTAAATATGAAGGAGTAAATACCCTAGAGGATCATATTAAAATTTGTGTCACCACATGGAAAGGGGATAGAGAATATGACCACCACCTCTATATTCAACTATTTTTATTGAACCCTCACACTGATCGAAAAAACGTGGTTTATTAAATAGGAAAAAAGGGGAAAAACTAAGGATTGCAAGGATTTTCACTGAGACTTCATCCTCACATTTTCGTTTTGGGATGAAAATGAACAAATATGTATCACACTAAAAAATTAAGGATATTATTTTCAAATTAGTCCTAGAAAACACCAATCATAAACAACTACAAAATATACCACCTAGAAACCAAGGGATTTGGAAGCTAATTGAATGGATGGAGAAACAAGCACAATTGGCTAAAACAAATATTATAAAATACAAAATGATAAAGAAGAACCAGACCCAAAAATTGAGATCATGATGGAAGGAGAAATGGAAATACAACTAAACAAGGATTCTAAAGACCATTATTATAACTAGCTCCTCAAGATAAGAGAAGAGAATATAGCCCCTCGGGAGAATATTAAATTGGCAAAAATTGGTGATTATTGGAAAGAATTAGTGGTGGCATCAATCATTGAATTACTATCAGAATATGAGGAACAATTCCCATGAATATTCACAAAAATGAAAGGCATAAAAGAAGAAGTGGGAGTCATGAAAGTCTAGCTAAAAGAGGGAACCAAACCATATTAGAAAAGATTTTACTACCTCAACCCTAATATGAAGAAAAGAGTTAAAACAAAACTAGATAAAAGGCTAGCATCATGAATTATTAAACTGATGGAAGACTCTAAATGGATTAGACCTTTAGTAGTACAAAATAAAAAAGACAAGAGAAATCCATATATGTGTATACTTTTAGGAACTTAACAAAGCATGTGTTCATGATCCCTTTCCTACTCTCTTCACTAAGGAAATACTTTAATCCATTGTAGGGAGAGAAACCTATTCATTCACTGATGGGTCTTTCAGGTACCACCAAGTTTGGATTAAGGAAGAAGACTAACCTAAAACAATATTTTCCACATAGTGGGGATTGTTCATGTATATTGTAATTCCCTTTGGCTTGAAAAATGCACTAGAAGTCTTTAGAAGAATTATGATGAATATATTTAAGGATTTTAATCATGAATTCTTAGAGGTATATCTGGATAATTGGACTATGTATGGCTTGGTGAAGAACCACATTCAATCACTTTTTACCATGTTAGAAAAATGCAGAAGTATGCAAATATCCCTGAATATCAAGAAATGCATTTTTGTGGTACCCTTTGGCACATTACTAGGGCACATCATATGTAAAAAGGGACTAGTGGTAGATCCAATGAAAATTTCATTTATTTTGGCATTACCACCATCTAAAACAACATTGAAGGTTAAGACATCTCTCAGCTATACTAGATATCATAGAAAAATTATCAAATGATATGCCACCATAGAAACCCCTTTAGAGTAACTCCTCAAAATCAAAACTAATAAAGCTATTATGTGGACTAACCAATGTCAACAATCATTTGACACATTAAAATAGTAAATAGAAGAAGCTCTTATCCTTATATTTCAAAACTAGTTAGTACCTTTTCATGTCCATATAGATGCTTTTAGAATAGTGATAGGAGCAGTTCTTTCCCAACCACATGAAAGAAAGGATCACCCAGTTGCTTTTTCTAGCCACAAACTTTCTAAAGTTGAGAAAAAATAAAATACCATTGAACAAGAGGCCTTAACCATGCTCTACACACTACACAATTTCTTCCATTATCTCCTATCCACACCATTCACATTTTACACTAACCATTAGACTTTGAAATTTATAGTGAAAAAACCAATAATACAAGGAAACAAAATGCAAATGGTTACTGTTATTTCAAGAATTTAATTTTAATATAATGCTAAAACCAGGGAGGAATAATCAAGGTTTAGACTACTTATCTAGAATTTATACAAGCAAAGAACTCAAGGAGGTTGAGGAAGAAGACTTACCGAGCACCCATCTATTTTAAATAACTGTGATACTAGAAGAGTTTCATGGTGTAGCCCAATCACTTTCTACAAGTTAATATCCCATTGATATGATAGCACATGATAAACAAATACTACTACGTAAATCCCTTCATTTTACCTTAATTGAAGGAGAACTATACAAAAGGGGGAGATATGACATTCTCTAGAGAGTATTCTATAAATATGAACGATGAAAAATATTAAGGGAAGCACATGAAGGAATTGTAGGGTGACATAATTATGGAGACACTACTAGGCAAAAAATACTACTAGCTAGGTTATGGTGGCCTAGTATATATAAGGATGATAAAAACTATACAAATAACTATTATATTTTCCATAAGATAGGGCGGCCTACTGCTCGAGATGAAATGCCCCTCTAGAAGCTAGTATTAGCACAATTCCCATTTGAAAAATTGGTTATTGGCTTCATAGGACCTATAGACCCTCCATCAAAATTGTCCAAAAGAGCTAGATTCATTATCACCAATATAGAATATTTGACAAAATGGGTAGAATTTGAACCAACCAAGGATTGCACCATGTGTATCATAGCTAGATTTATCTACCATAACATAATTACCAGATTTGGGTGTTCATTGAGCATAACCAGTGGTTGGGTATAACACTTTTTCAATAAAGGAATTACTAGCTAATTTCATGATCACCCATAACCGCAATACACCATACCATCTGCAAGAAAATAGGGAAAGGGAAGCATTAAATAATATTATAGGCACCACATTGACCAAGATGTGTGATGCAAACAAGTCTGACTAGGATATTAAAATTCTTGTGATACTTTGGGAATATTGCACTACATACAAATGAGCCACCAAGTACACTTCATTTGATATCTTGTATAAAATGGAGGCCATCCTACCTCTGAATTTCATGGTCCATAAGCTATGCAAAAAACTATCCTTAAGACCTACTGACAAAGAATCCATCAAACACCACCTAGAAGAACTAGATAAACAAGATGAAGCAAGACAACTAGCAACACACCACCTATGGACAAAAAGATGCAAACATAAAGCATGGCACGATCAAAATAGCAGGTCTAAACAATTCAAGGTCAATGATATGGTCTTACTCTATGATAAAAAAATTCAAGATGAAAGGAAAACTAAAAGTCAGATGGTTGGGCCCTTATCAAATTCACCACATTCTTGAATCCAATGTAATACTGATGTAGGAGCATCCAACAGTGTAGGGAAATCTTGCATCACCGAAAAAAAATGTTTTTCCTTATTTTATTTTAGTTTTTTTGAGTCCCATGATGGCACTTAAGGGGTGTAAGATAGTCAAAAGTTAGAAAAGGCAAAAAATAGTCACTTACTATTTTTAGTAAGTCGGCCTAAACAAGCTCGTATGGACCTAAAACTTTTACCCCAAGGAGTAGAACTAAAAAACATTTCCAGTCACGAAAGAATCATTTCAATACCCTGCATGGTTTGGGAGATATTAAAGTTTCTATCCTGAGAAATTTCTCTAATGCAACTTAAAATTCAAATATGAAAACCTTAGAGGCCTCGAATCAACTCAAAAAGAGGACAAACCCATCTTTGATTAGTTTAGTGTTGTAGATCTCTTCAAGAGCTTTCCAATGATATGTTATAATAGCAAATCAGACACTCGAATCAAAAGTTATGGCCCCACGAAGTTGCCCCACTAAAAATTGAATTTCATCAAAATATCTTCCTAGGAAAGAAATCAAATGGCAAGACTTTTGGCACCAAAAACAAAAGAGAAAGTTACACTTTCTAGAACATTCTAGGGCAGATATTGGGTAGAATAAAAAGGGATAAGTGGGGGTTGTAGAAGGTGGCTCCATTAGTGCAGATTATAGCTACAAATAATATATTTTATTTTTAGAGTGTATTTTGTTGTAATGAATCAAGCCCATAAGGTTGTAGCATTGTAAGTTCTGAATCTGTAATTTCATTTTCTCAAAATAATTAAAAGTGAGTTTTTTTTCTCACATCTTCTTTGTTGGTATCTATTGTTTTGATTTGTGTAGATTTAGGGAGGTGTGGCCCTCATCAAGTGGTATCAAAGTAGGTTTTCCTAAGTGTGTAAATAGATTTCCGAATGTGAGGTAGTTTGTACCAGGACCTGTGGTTGTTGGTTGTTGAGAACAGTGATCAGAATTTCTCCACGAAGAAACTGTGGTGGTGGAAGGAATGTTATTGTACCAGAAGAGGGTTTTAAAGCCCCACAGAGACAAGTTCAAGCACTGCAAGAGGAGTTGCGTCGAGGGTTTGAGCCAAGAAGAGGAGATGAAAGTGAAGATGAAGCTGAAAATGAGGAATAGTTTGAAGAACAAGATGTAGTAGATCTAGAGCAAGTCAGATTATTTAAGGTCATCTCTAAGATTGGGAAAAGGCCAAAGATCAATGTTTCTACATTTTCTGGAAATATCAACCCAGAAGAGTTGATTGATTGAATCAATGATATGGAAGAGTACTTTGAGTATGAGGAGGTGGAAGATCCTAAGAGGGTCAAATTTGCAAAGACCAAGATAAAGGGTCCTGTGAATATTTGGTGGAAAGAGGTACAACTAAAAAGAAATCGAAGAGGAAAAGAGAAAATAACAAGATGGGATTGTATGGTGGACAAATTAAAAAGAAAGTTCATTCATGTGGATTATGAGCTAGATTTGTTGAAGAAGATGCAAGGGTTGAAACAAGCAGGAAAATATGTCAAGGAGTATATAGAAGAATTCTACTGTGTCTTGATTAGAACAAGCCATTCTGATGCCAATAAGGAGAAAGTTGCTCATTACATAAATGGGTTGAAGCTAAGTATTCAAGAAGAGTTGAGTATGGTCAGAATGTCTACCATTGAAGATGCATATCAATTTGATTTAAAGGTAGAAGAAAAGTTGAATAGAAGATTTGAAAGTAAGCAAAGAGGTGGGGGTCGTGATGGAAAGACTAGTGGATGGTCATATGGAGGTTGAAATGAAGATCAAAAGAAGGGTGAAGGATCCAGTGGCAGCCAAAACCAGAAAGGAGATAACACCTATCTTCCTCATGATTAGAATAAAAGAGACCAAAGGGGAAGAGGCAGATCTAGACAAGGACCAAGAAGAGGAGGCTTTTGTGGAACCTGTTTCCAGTGTGGAGGACATAGAGCCTACGAGTGTCGTCAACATCAATGAAGGAAAAATAGAAGACCTAAGGGTAATGCATGAGTTGCACATGTAGATGAAGATGTTGAGTCTTCACATTCTGAGGATGCAAAAAGAGGATAGGTTCTTGTTACTAGAAGAGCCTTGTTGAATGAGGAGAAGGAACCAACTCAAATGAAGAATTTGTTTTGCACATGATGTAACTGTGAAGGTAAATTTTGCAATATTATTATTGATGGAGGTAGTACTAATAAGCTTGTTTCATAAGAGATGGTTAGTAAGTTTCGATTCGAGAGAAGAAGGCATCTGAATCCATACCAGATTGCTTGGTTGCAGAAGGACCATAAAGCTTTGGTAAATGAAAAATTTCTAGTAAAGTTCAAGATTGGAAATAACTATGATGAGGTATTGTGTGATATTATGCCTATTGATGTTTTTCATATGTTGTTAGGCAGATAGTGGAAATTTGATCGGTGAGCAGTACATGATGGACATGCCAACACCTATTCTTTGACAAAGGATGGGGTTCTTCGTAAGTTGAAGCCCTTGAAATAGGTAGAGGAAAAGGTATGCAGTAATGCAAGGATTTGTATTGTTTGTTCCTAGAAGGTATGAGGCATGAGAATATGTTTTTTACATTGATCTGTAGAGTTGATAAAGAAGATACTAATGAGGTACCTATAGAGGTTTCAGATATGTTGAATGAGTTTCAAGATATTGTTTCTGATAATGTACCTAAAGGTTTTTCTCTAGTAAGAAAGATTATTCATCAGATGGACTTGATTCCTAGAGCCAGTTTGCTGAATAAGGCATGTCATCATATGACTCCAGTAGAGAGTGAAGAGTTGAACAAACAAGTGTAAGAGTTTTTGTAGAAGGGATTTATCAAAGAGAATTTGAGTCCACGTGCAGTACCTGTAGTACTAGCACCAAAGAAGGATGGGGAATGGTGGAAGTGTACAAATTCTAGAGCCATCAACAATATCACCATCAATTATAGATTTCCCTTGCCAAGAACAGATGACATTATGAATTTTTTGAGTGGAGCTGAGTACTTCATGAAGATAGATTTAAGAGTGGATATCACCATATTCAGATTAGAGAAGGAGATGAATGGAAGACAACCTTCAAAACCAAGGAGGGCTTGTATGAGTGGTTAGTCATGCCTTTTGGGTAGCCAATGCACTAAGCACATTTATGCGGTTTATGAATGAGGTATTGAAAAAATTTTTAGGAAAATTTGTTATTTTTTATTTGGATGATATTATAATTTTTATTAATACATTGGAGGAGCACCTGATGCATATCTGAAGAGTTTTTGAAAATCTAAGGGAGGAGAAGCTATTGATTAATTTGAAGAAATATAGTTTTGTGAAGAGGGAGTTGGTGTATCTACGTTTTTTTGTCTCAGTAGAATTTCATTAGTATTTGTGCATCTCTAACTGAAGCAATGAGAGGGGATAGAAAGGATTTTAAATGGACTATAGGAGCAGCAAAAAGTTTTGTTATGTTGAATAATAGTCATAGAGCAACCTATTTTGGCACTTCCATATTTCAATAAGGTCTTTCAGGTAGATTGTGATGCTAGTGGCATTGCCATAGGAGCTATTTTGAGTCAAGAAGATAAGCCTATTGCCTATTTTATTGAAATTTGAATGATGCTAAGAAGAAATATTATGTCTATGATCAGGAGTTTTATGCTATAGTTTAGGATTTGAAGAAATGGAGACACTATTTTTTTCCAAAAGAATTTGTTTTATATATTGATCACCAAGATTTACAGCATCCCAATAATCAAGGAAAGTTAAATCAAAGGAATTTAAAATGGATTGAGTTTTTGTAGAGATATACTTTTGTTTTGAAGCACAGGAGTGGAAGATCAAATAGAGTTAGAGATTCCTTAAGTAGAAGGAAAAAATTATTGATAGAGATGAATATAGAGGTTGTTGGGTTCAATGAACTCAAAAGTTTGTATCCTGAAGATCTAGACTTTGTAGAAGCTTGGAAGGCTTGTTTGTAACCTGTTACATTGGATAGGACAAGATGGCTTCATTTATTAATCCAAGATGGGATGTTGCTTAGACAAATCCAATTGTGCATTCCAAGGATTTCTATGAGAGAGAATCTAATCAAGGAGAAGCATAGTGGAGGATTGGCTGGAAATTTTGATCGAGATAAGACCATTGCTCTTGTTAGTGAGAATAATTATTGGCCACAGTTACAACAAGATGTGAAGAATTTTGTGCAGAGTTGTAGAGTATGTCAAATGGCGAAAAGAACAAGTCAAAATACTAGATTGTATCATCCATTACTTGTACCTGAGAGGCCATGGGAGGATATTAGCATGGATTTTGTTCTTGGCTTGCCAAGGACACAAAGTGGGCATGATTCCATATTTGTGGTGGTTGATATATTTTCAAAGATGGCACATTTCATTCCATGTCATAAGACCATTGATCATGTTTTTCATATTGTAGATTTGTTTTTTCAAAGAGGTAGTGAGACTAAATGGTCTACTAAAGAGTATAGTTTCAGACATAGATACCAAATTTTTTGGTTATTTCTGGAGGAAATTATGGAAGAAGTTGAAGACGGGTTTAAAGTTTAGTTCTGCACATCATCCAAAAATTGATGGAAAAACAAAGGTGGTGAATAGGAGTTCAGATAACCTACTAAGATGCTTAGTAGGAGATAAGCCCAAGGGGTGGGATTTGATAATACCACATGCAATATTTTCTTACAACAATTATGTCAACATGAGCACTGGTAAATCACCATTCCATATTGTGTATGGGAGTAGTCCAAGAACTGCTTCTCAATTGAGAAAGATGAATAAGGGGGACAAGAGTAGTGCTAAGGCTGATGATTTTGTTGAGCACTTGAAGAATTTGCATGAAGACGTGAAAAAAAATATCAATAAGATGAACTCATAATATAAGGATAAGGCAGATAAAAAAGGAGGTATAAGGAGTTCTAAGTAGGAGATGAAGTCATGGTTCATTTACGAAAGGAGAGGTTTCTAGTTGGTACATATAACAAGTTAAAGATGAAGTTTGGACCATGCAAGATCCTGAAGAAGCATGATTTAGGAAATGCATATGAGGTAGAGTTTCCTGATGGAATTCATATTTCACCTATGTTTAACATCTCATATTTAATAAAATATCATGAAGGGGGAATTGATGAAGAAATAATGGAAGCACAGTGGAATATTCTAGCACAAAAAACAAGTAGTATGCAGAGTACTTGGTGAAGTGGAGAGGGAGGCCTATTGAAGATTCATCATGGTTGTTTGAGGTTGAGCTTAATCATCTTGTTTTCCCTCTAACTCCTGATAAGTAACAAGAAACAAGAAACAAGTAGTATGTAGAAAAGGAGGAGATAGAAGAAATTTTGGATAGTCATGTGGGTAGAAGCACAAGAAACAAGTAGTATGCGGAGTACTTGGTGAAGTGGAGAGGGAGGCCTATTGAAGATTCATCATGGTTGTTTGAGGCTAAGCTTAACCATCTTGGTTTCCCTCTAACTCCTGATAAGTAACAGGGTCACTTTTCAAATTACCTTGGGTGTCTGATGCAGGAGCATCCAATGGTGTAGGGAAATCTTGCATGACCCAAAAGAAAATATTTTTCCTTATTTTCCTTAGTTTTTTGAGTCCCATGATGGAAATTAAGGGGTGTATGACAATCATAAGTTAGAAAAGGCAAAAAATAGTCACTTACTATTTTTAGTAAGTCGGCCTAAACGAGCTCTTATGGACCTAAAAATTTACCTCAAGGAGTAGAAGTGAAAAAAATTCCATTCACAAAAGAAACGTCTCAATACCCTGCATGATTGGGGAGACATTAAATTTTCTATCTTGAGAAATTTCTCCAATGCAACTTCAAATTCAAATATGAAAACCTTAGAGGCCTTGAAACAAATCAAAAAGTGAATGAACCAATCTCTAGT
Source organism: Sequoia sempervirens (assembly GCA_007258455.2). Lineage (NCBI taxonomy): Eukaryota > Viridiplantae > Streptophyta > Pinopsida > Cupressales > Cupressaceae > Sequoia > Sequoia sempervirens. The sequence continues at coordinate 553,816,063 of VDFB02270651.1, forward strand.
CAGTTCAACATTGTGGATCTCTTCGAAAGATTTCCAAGGATATGTTATAATAGCAAATAAAAAACCTGGATCAAAAGTTATTTCCCTACAAATTTGCCCCACAAAAAAGTGAATTTCATCAAAATATCTTCCTAGGCAAGAAATCAAACGACATGAATTTTGGCGCCAAAACAAAAGGGAAAGTTACACTTTCTAGAACATTCTAGGGCACTGAATAAAATAAAAAGGGATAAGTGGGGGTTGTAGAAGGTGGCTCCAAATAATATATTTTTTCTTTTAGATTGGATTTTGTTGTAATGAATCAAGCCTATGAGGTTGTAGCATTTAAGTTCCGAATCTATAATTTCTTTTTCTGAAAATAATTGAAAGTGAGTTATTTTTTTTTGTCTCGCATCTTCTATTTTGGTATCTATTGTTGTGATTTGTTTAGGTTTAAGGTAGTGTGGCCCTCATCAAGTGGTATCAGAGTAGGTTTTCCTAAATGTGTAAATAGATTTCTGAATGTGAGGAAGTTTTCACTAGGACCTATGGTTGTGGGTTGTTGAGAAGGTTGATAAAAATTCCTCTGGAAGAAACTGTGGTGGTGGTGGAAGGAATGTTATTGCACCAGAAGAGGGTCTTAGAGCCCTACTGAGACAAGTTCGAGCACTAAAAGAGGAGTTGTGTTGAGGGTTTGAACTAAGAAGAGGAGATGAAAGTGAAGATGAAGTTGAAAGTGAGGAACAGTCGAAGAAGAACAAGATGCAGTAGATCTAAAGCAAGTCAGATTATTTAAGGCCATCTTTAAGATTGGGAAAAGGGAAAAAATCAACGTTTCTAAATTTTTTGGAAATCTTAACCTAGATGAGTTGATTGATTGGATCAGTGATATGGAAGAGTACTTTGAGTATGAGGAGGTGGAAAATCCTGAGAAGGTCAAATTTGCAAAGACCAAGCTAAAGGGTCATGTGAATATTTGGTGGAAAGAGATACAACTAGAAAGAAATCAAAGAGGAAAAGAGAAAATAAGAAGATGGGATCTTATGGTGGAAAAATTAAAAAGATAGTTCATTCCTATGGATTATGAGCTAGATTTGTTGAAGAAGATGCAAGGGTTGAAACAAGCAAGAAAATCCGTCAAGGAGTATATAGAATAATTATACCATGTCTTGATTAGAATAGTCCATTCTGAGGCTAATAAGGATAAATTTTCTCATTATATAAATGGGTTGAAGTCGAGTATTCAAGAAGAGTTGGGTCTAGTAAGAATGTCTACCATTAAAGATGCATATCAATTTGCTTTAAAGGTAGAAGAAAAGTTGAATAGAATATTTGAAAGTAAGCAAAGAGGTAGGATTTGTGGTGGAAAGACTAGTGGAGAGTCATATGGAAATCAAAATAAAGATCAAAAGAAGGGTGAAGGATCCAGTAGCAGCTAGAATCAGAAAGGAGATAACACCTACCGTCCTCGTGATCAAAATAATGGAGACCAAAGGGGAAGAGGAAGATCTAGACGAGGATCAGGAAGAGGAGGCTTTCGTGGAACCTATTTCTAGTGCAGAGAAGGACATAGAGTCTATGAGTGTCCTCAACATCAAGGAAGGAAAAATAGAAGACCTGAGGGTAATGCACGAGTTGCATATGTAGATGAAGATGTTGAGTCTTCACATTCTAAGGATGCAAAAATAGGAGAGGTTCTTGTTGCTAGAATAGTGTTGCTAAATGAGAAGGAACCAACTCAAAGGAATAATTTGTTTCACACCAGATGTAAGTGTGAGTAAATTTTGCAATGTTAGTATTGATGGGAGTAGTACTAATAACCTTGTTTCAGAAGAGATGGTTAGTAAGTTGTGGTCGGAGAGAAGAAGGCATTTGAATCCATACTGGATTGCTTGGTTACAAAATGACCATAAAGCTTTGGTAAATGAACAATGTCTATTAAAGTTCAAGATTGGAAATTACCATGGTGAGGCATTATGTGATATTATTCCTATAGAGGTTTTTCATATGTTGTTAGGTAGACTATGGCAGTTTCATTGACAAGTAGTACATGATGGACATGCCAACACGTATTCTTTGACAAAGGATGGATTTTGTCATAAGTTGAAGCTCTTGAAAGAGGCAGAGGGAAAGGTATGTAGTAATGCAAGAATTTTTTTTGTTGATGGAAGAAAGTTCCTAGAAGGTATGAGGCATGAGCATACGTGTTTTTCATTGATCCCTAAAGTTGATAAAGAAGATACTAATGAGGTACCTGGAGAGGTTCCAAATACGTTAAATGAGTTTTAGATATTGTTTCTGATAATGTACCTGAAGGTTTTCCTCCAATAAGAAACATTAGTCATCAGATGGACCTAATTCCTGGAGCTAGGTTGTTGAATAAGGCAACTCATCGTATGACTCTAGCAGAGAGTGAAGAGTTGAACAAACAAGTGCAAGAGTTGTTATAGAAGGGATTGATCAAAGAGAGTTTGACTCCATGTGCAATACTTGCAGTACTAGCACCAAAGAAGGATGGGGAATGGCAGATGTGTATGGATTCTAGAGCCATCAACAAGATCACCATCAAGTATAGATTTCCCTTTCCAAGAACGGATGACATTATGGATTGTTTGAGTGGAACTAAGTACTTCACGAAGATAGATTTTAAGAGTGGATATCACCAGAGCTTGTACGATTGGTTATTCATGCCTTTTGGGCTAACCAATGCACCAAGCAAATTTATGTGGCTTATGAATGAGGTATTGAAATAATTTTTAAGAATTTTTTTTATTGTTTATTTGGATAATATTCTAATTTTTAGTAATACATTGGAGGAGCACCTAATGCATATATGAAGAGTTTTTGAGAAGCTAAGGGAGGATAAGTTGTTGATTAATTTGAAAAAATGTAGTTTTTTGAAGAGGGAGTTGGTGTATCTAGGATTTTTTGTCTCAACAAAGGGTATTTAAATGGATCTAGAGAAGGTGAGAGATATCATTGAATGGCCTACCCCTAAGAGTGTTATATAGGTAAGATCATTTCATGGTCTAGCAAGTTTTTACAGAAAGTTTATTAAGAACTTCAGTAGTATTTGTGCACCTCTACTTGAAGCAATGAGAGGGGATAGAAAGGATTTTAAGTGGATTGTAGTAGCATAATTTTTTTTGATATGTTAAAGAATAAATTCACAAAGAAACCTTTTTTGGCACTTCCAAATTTCAATAAGGTCTTTCAGGTAGATTTTCATTCCAGTGGCACTACCATAGGAGTTGTTTTGAGTCAAGAAGGTAAGCCTATTGCCTATTTTAGTAAGAAGTTGAATGATGCTAAGAAGAAATATTTTGTCTATGATCAGGAGTTTTATGCTATAGTTTAGGCTTTGAAGAAATGGAGACACTATTTGTTTCCAAAATAATTTTTTATATATACCGATCACCAAGCTTTGTAGTATCTCAATAGTCAAGGAAAGTTAAATCAAAGGCAATTAAAATGGGTTGAGTTTTTGTAGAGCTATACTTTTTTTTGAAGCACAGAAGTGGAAGGTCAGACAGAGTTGTAGATGCCTTAAGTAGATGGAAAAATTTATTGATAGAGATGAATATAGAGGTTGTTGGATTCATTTAACTGAAAAGTTTGTATCCTGAAGATCTAGACTTTGTAGAAGCTTGGAAGGCTTGTTTGTAACCTGTTACATTACATAGAACAAGATGGGATGTTGTTTAGAGGAAGCTAATTGTGCATTCCAAGGATTTCTTTGAGAGAGAATTTAATAAAGGAGAAACATAATGGAGGATTGGTTCGACATTTCAGTCGAGATAAGATCATTGCTCTTGTTAGTGAGAATTATTACTGGGTATAGTTACAACAAGATGTGAAGAAGCTTGTACAGAGTTGTAGAGTATGTTAGATGATGAAAGGAACAAGTCAAAATACTCGATTGTCTCAGTCATTACCTGAGAGGCCATGGGAGGATATTAGCATGGATTTCATTCTTGGCTTGCCAAGGACACAAAGAGGGAATGATTCCATATTTATGGTGGTTGATAGATTTTCAAAGATGGCACATTTCATTCCATGTCATAAGACCAGTGATGTTCATATTGCAGAATTTTTTTTAGAGAGGTAGTGAGACTACATGGTTTAACGAATATTATAGTTTTAGACAGAGACACCAAATTTGTTGGTTATTTCTAGAGGACATTATGGAAGAAGTTGAAGATAGATTTGAAGTGTAGTTTTGCACCCCATCCACAAAATTATGGACAAAAAGAGGTGGTGAATAGGAGTTTGGGTAACCTTCTAAGATGCTTAGTAGGAGATAAGTTCAAGGGATGGGATTTGATTATATCAAAGGTAGAATTTTTTTACAATAATTTTTTCAATGGGAGCATTGGTAAATCACCATTCCATATTGTGTATGGAAGTAGTCCAAGAACTGCTTCTGAATTGAGAAAGATGGATAAGGCGGAGAAGAGTAGTGTTGAGGCTAAAGATTTTACTGAGTGGTCGATTCCAAAAATGGATATAAAAGTCATGGAAAATGCTAAACTGAGAATTGGACATTCCAATAGGTGACTAACATCTTCTTATGGTCGTTCATTTACATTGTCAAACTAGGGAATGTATACTTGAAATGGAGCGACACTATATGTGCACTAAGAACCAGTTTTGGTCACATTTTACCAGAAATAAATGCTTGGAAGGAATTCTACTTATGCTGCAGGAATGTAATGTAAAGTCTTCTTAACTTAATCATAACTTAATCAAAGCATAAATCATGACAACTATGACTAAGAAACAAACTATGAGCTAGTTTTATGCTGCAAGAATAAACACAAGGATGGATTCCCGATGCTGCAGGAACAATATAAGACTGAGTTTGCGCTAAAACCTTCAAGAATGAAATATAACTTATATAATCAATAGGAGATAAATAACTAATTACAGATACTCACTAAGTGGGCCCCCTTAGCAAGCATCAACTAGTTTATGCAAGAATTGAACTCAAAAATTCATCAGCTTTTATTCATAAACTTGGAATCATATGCATTGATTGTTCTGCTTGTAAGAAAACTAACACAAAACACCATTTCTCATTATAATACTAACTTTAACACACTCTATTGCTCACTCACGTAGGAGGAACACTTATTTATATTAGAAAAGCAACTAACTACCTAACTCTAATAGAGAAAGACGTGGACATAAATGCATCCTGAAACTGAGGAACAAACTTCTCATAAATGAAGGCATATATGTTCAACACGATTCAAAGAGAATTTAGTATTCCACTCTTCCTAGATTAATGATCATTTAGATTTCCTCCCAATGACCCAGTCATAGAGTCTTTGCTGGAACAACTTCCTCGATGTCATGCTGGAAATGGACTTTATTGCAGGGTCGAGATCTGTTACGCTTTGACTCGTTCATGCTTCCTTCAATAATCTACGATGCACATGGCGACATAAGCGAAAGAAAGCACGCGTGGAAAATAACACGATACATATTCATTAATCACATATTAAATCTATTTCATTATCCAAAAACCACATGCATTATATCAGTCATTCAGGAGGTCAAACAGAGCAATTAATACAGACACATAGAGATGTTAAGTTGTAGGAATATAGGAATGTGTTGCTACAGGATACTACCCAATTTTAGATAAAAAGCCTTTAATCAAAGAGTTAAAACAACCATCAACAATAAAAGTAAGGGTATTAAAAATACATCATAATATTCAAATTATAAGTATATTTCGAGCTCATCATTTTCCCCCTACTTATCCTAATGATGGTCCTCCAGCATTAAGCTTTCTAGTTGTTTCTCTAAAATCAGTAGGAGTAGTATGGCCCTAATGAAGTTCTGAATTTATAGTAGAAACCTTTGAAACTTTGCCATCTCTCATATCTGCGAGTTTCTGCATCCTCATTAACATTTGTAGCCCAATAAGGGTAAAGTTGCCACATCAAAACTAGAGGTCAAAATGTTAATGGTAACCATAACTCAAACCTTCTATGGAGACCAAGCTGCATATACTTCTTTGTCCTTCTGATGGCTGCCTTAAAGTTCAGAGGGCTATGAGACTCAGATTTTCTCAAACCAATAGTCAGTTTTTCCCATCTTGTTTCAATTCTGGAAGATGAAAGCTTCCAAAATAGATATGTATGGTCTTTGAACTCATCATACACCTACTTCCTGATATCAAATATTTTCATTCTTTTTGTTTGATCATTGAATCCATACACAACAATAAGCCAAGTTCTTAGAATTGTGAGGGGAGTTGAGCTTTCAGGTCGCAGTGGAATAGGTTCATTCCTTTCAGCCTCTTCATAAGCCTCTAATTGTCTTCCATAGTTAGTTTCATTGGCCACCCAAGACATGAGTGACCTCAGATGAATATCACCAATGTAGAGAAGCAGATTCCATTCTATTTCAGAGGGAATTAGCAAACCATGCAAATAAAACTCACATAAATAATTTTTCAACCAACTGGGTGCTACTTGATATGCATCATAAATTTCCTTAGCTGTGTGAATGATAGGGTCTAAATTTCTTGAAATTCTCATCAATTGGAACCAAAGAAATTGCTCTTTAAGGCACATATCACATACCCTAGGTGGTGGTCTACATTCCATAATTTTACCAGTTATCTTCACCATTTCATCCATTTTCTCTTTCATTTCTTGAATTTCCTATTTTTATCTTTCAATTTCCCTTTTCAATTTCTTCTTTTCTTCTTCCCAAAGACTTTGTTGAATTTCAGTTCTAGCTAAATGGTGGAAACTCAAAGTTTGAAATGTAACAAGCCTCCATGTAGTCCTAAGATATTCCAAATATTCAATCAACAATGTCCTTTTATAAACAACCAATGCTCGACAAGTTTCAGGGGGTAATGGGGTTTCATTGGACACTTCAAATTGTTCAAGTTGTTCTTCCTCTTGCTGCAGGATGGACTCCTATTGCTGCTCAGGAGGAGATTGTGTTTCTTCTAAAACTTTCCTAACTGCTTTAGCCCAGTCATCAAGACTTGGCATCCCCCTTTCATTACCACTACCATGTTGTGCTTCCTCAACTTCCACTGTCTTAGTTTGCACTTCCCTAGGAATAACAGATGGACTTTTTGGAACATTCTCAGATACATTCTAAGAAACATCATGACTGAATTCTTTAGATTCCTCAGGAATTATTATAATTTTAGGTTGAACGGAGGTTGAGGTAACTTTACGTTGTTTCCTTAATGAAACTCTTTTTGACAATGTTTCTAAAGTAACAGTTGCAGGACACACTTTCATGGCTTTCCTCTTTCTAACCTGCTTAGAGGATTCAGACTCAGTAGGAGAAGATGATAGTGAAATTGCAGTGGCAACAGGTGTTGCTGCAGGAGAAACTGCTATAGGGGAAGATGCTGCAGGAAAGAGTGGAGTAGAACATTTTTACTTTTGAACATGAGGGTCAAATTTTGGGGTTTTTTCTACCCTAGATGATGCTCCTACCTTGGTTTTCCCTTTTTCTTTTCTACCAATAGACTTGGTTTGTACTTGGGTAGAGGGCTCTGGTGTGGGGGCTTTAGGACTAAGTGCTGCAGGAGCAGATGATTCTTGCTCTACTTCCCTACTTGTAGATTCTACTCTCTTTTTCTTTTTCTTGTGCTGTACAGGGAGTGCTCTAGGAGGCTCTGGAGGTTGCAGACCCTTATGGGAAACAAATTCTTGCCAAGAAAGGGGTGATACATCCCTCAGGGAACGATCGATCAAGAATTTAATGAGGGCATGATGGGTGATAGAGTTGTCCCTACCCCTATGGGTTTCATGGGCACAATGTTTCAAAAGGTTTAATAAAAAACTTGGAACATTGACAGCTAAACCATGCCTCATATGACTCAATAGTTTAAAATGATAGGAATGCAAATAGGAAAAATGTCCCTCACAAGTCAAGTACCTGATTAAGAAGGTGGCATATTCAAAGTATGGAGGAGGCAGTGACACCCATTTGCATCCTTGTTTGGAAACCTCCAAGGGTCCATCTGTTGGTATTGTGAATTCTACCCTAGCAGAGATAGCATCTCTCCCTGAAGAAAAATTTTCTCCTACCGCCGGAAGCCCAATTACTTCTACAATCTGCTCTTCTATAATGGTTACTATCAAACCCCACACTGTAGCTTCTCCCTCTGAAAGAGTTCTAAAAAACTCACCTGCAGCTTCCTCATTATAGGAATCTATCCTCAGAAAATAATTCAGCCAACTGCAATTGCTGAATGTCTGAACTGCTTGAGGATTTTGTGTCAAGGGTTCATGAGCTACAGGCTCATGTCTTACTAATTAGCCACCCATATTCACAAATTATCCCTACTGAGATTCTTGAAACTCAAACTTCTTCTGAAAATTTGAAAAACTTCTTCTGCCCTGCTGTCACTTTTCTTTACTTTTCCAAGAATCACACAAAGGATAATTGCATGAAATAATTGTTAAAAACTACTCAAATCAAGCAGTTAATTATTGTTTAGGATGAAAGCACGCAGTTGTACTTGGTAAGTACAAGAAAATAAAAATGTCTTAACAATTGTGATAGTGGTATAAGAAAAAGTTGAAATGGATTATCCCTGCCCCCTACTAAAAATTTGGCATGTGTCCACAAATGTGCGAAAGGATAGGTGAAGAATAGGAAATAATGACTGATATGTACATAGCAATTAATGAATAAATAAAATAAATAAACAATGTGACAATAAAAGATATCACGTACCTTATAATAAGTGCTCGTACATGCTAGGAAAGATCATAGCTCAGCATGAAATAACGGCTAGAATTGAAACCATAAATGAGGGTGGTACGACAGGATGGATGACATGGATGGGTGACGTGGAAGAAGAGGAAATGAATGGTGGGGATGGATGAAAAACGGAGAAAGTGGCTTCCTTAAAAATGAAACCTTTATTATGGGCATGCAACATAGAATTTTAAAGAGATGTTGTAGGAGAAAGGCCAAAGCCTTTTGCTGCAGGAAGATCAATGACCGCATCCAAAACAAACTGCTTCATAAATTCTTCTTTGGACGTTAGCTTATGATACAACCTAAAATAGTGTCCATTAACCAGTAGCTTGAATTGGACAAGATCTATTGTAGCTAACTGAACTAAACCATTATCAAACACATTTTCTATTTCATAAGGACCAAGCCATCTTGTGGTGATTTTACCTTGATTTTCCTTGTACCTGGAGTCATAGAGCAGCACCCAATCACCGACAGATAATTGCTTAGTTTTGATATGGTAGTCATGCCATTTTTTTCTTTGCTGCTAGAAAGCTTCAGTATGTTGCAAGGTAGCTTTCCTTATCTCATCCAATGCATTCAGTTGTAGGAGGCGTTCCTTTTGGGCTTCTGAAATATCAATGTTAAGATAGAGAGCAGTCCTCAAGGTCTTATGCTCAAAATCTATTGGCAACATGGCATTTTTTCCATAGAGTAACTCAAAAGGAGTGAACCTTGTAGTTGTTTTCCATGTTGTCCTATAGGCCCAGACTGCTTCAGGAAGGTGACTGGTCCAATCCTTCTTGTATAATTGTACTGTCTTAGTAAGGATTGCCTCAATTTCTCTGTTGGTAACCTCTACCTGACCATTGACTTGAGGGTGATAGGGGCTAGACTTTCTGTGCCTGATCTTGTAATCATTCATCAATGTAGTGATTAAGTTTGATGTAAACTGAACTCCTTGATTAGTAACAAGTTCCCTTGGGACTCCAATTTGAGTAAAAATATGCTCATACAGGAACTCAACAACTTTATTGTTACAGGCATGTGTCATTGCTTTCACTTCCACCCACTTGGTTACATAATTAGTGCAAACCAAAATGTATGATTTCCCATTGGATGGAGGATCAATAGGCCCAACAAAATCCATGCCCCACTTGTCAAAGGGACTGACTACCACTTGAGGATACAGGGGCATTTCATCATACCTTGTTGGTCTCCCCATGCGTTGATATCTATCACATTTTTTGGTGTAGGCTGCAACATCTTTGTGTAGTGTTGGCCAATAGTATCCTATAGCAAGCACTTTCATAGATGTTCTCTTGGCTGCAAAGTGCCCACCACATGGCTCATCATGACAGGCATGCAAAATGTCATAGGTCTCATCTTCCCTAACACACCTTGTCATGATTTGGTCAGGTCCTGTGTAAAATAAACAGTCTGCAATTTTTGAAAAGTTAAAACTTTATTCTACCAACAATTTTCTTTGGTGAGAAGTGGGTTGGGATCTTGTTGATTGCTAAATAATTTGTAATATTTACATACCATGGATTTTTGAGCAACAATAAAAAATAGATGTTCATCGGGAAAGCTATTATCAATTACCTCAGGGGTGGCAGGTGTAGTTGTTTGAAGTCTTGACAATAAATCAACCACCACATTAGCCTAGCCTGGCTTATCAATAATTATGATATCAAATTCTTGAAACAATAGGAGCCATCTTGCTAATCTGTCAAATATGGCAGACTTATTCATGAGGTACCTTATTGCTGCATGATTTGTATGGAAAAATATTTGGTAACAAGTGACATAATGTCAAATTTTTTTTAGGGAATACACAACTGCTAGCAATTCTTTCTCTATGACAGTATAGTTTAATTCAGAGCCTTGAAGGTTTTTGCTAATAAAATATATGGCATGCTCTATGGAATTCTCTTTCTGTCCTAAAACTACCCCTATGGCATAATCAGAAGCATTTGTGTGTATATGAAAGGGAAAACTCCACTTTGGTCCTTGAAGAACCAGTGTCTAAGCTAGTAAGTTCTTAAGTTGCAGGAAAGATTTGTCATAGGCCTCAGTCCAGTTAAATTCAGAATCCTTAGTCAATAAGGCATATAATGGACTGGCTATTTTGCTAAAATCTTTGATAAATCTTCTATAATATCTAGCATGTCCTAAGAAGCATCTAACATCCTTTTCTTTCATAGGTGTTTGAAAAGTTAGAATGACTTCTATTTTTGCAGGATCAACTTGAATTCATGTTTGAGAGATATGATAGCCTAAAACAATTCCCTCTTGCATCATCATAAAGCACTTCTCACTATTCAATGACAAATTTTTCTCCTTACATATTTTCAACACTTTCTCCAAATTTTCCAATGCTTCTTCATAAGTAACTCCATAAGTGGTGAAGTCATCCATGTAGATCTCCATAGAATCATGAGAAATGTCAGCAAAAATACTGATCACTGCCCTTTGAAATGTTGCAGGTGCATTACACAGGCCAAAAGGTAAGACAGAGTAGGGAAAAGTGCCCCATGGATTGGTAAAAGTTGTTTTGTCTTGATCCTCAGGGGAAATTCTAATTTGATTATACCCACTATATCCATCCAAAAAGGAGAAATACTTTTTACTAGATAATGAGTCTAGCACTTGGTCAACAAATGGCAGTGGAAAGTGATCCTTTTTAGTTGTTGTGTTCAGCTCCCTATAGTCTACGCAAACTCTCTATTTTCCACATTTTTTAGGAACAATCACCAATGGAGATACCCATTGACTATCTGAAATAGGGTAGATAAAACTACCATCAAGCAATTTTTGGAGCTCTTTTTTAACTATTTCCTTGAGTGTTGGGTTTATCCTTCTTTGAGGCTGCCTAATAGGTGAACAATCTTCCTTAATGTAGATCCTATAAGTATAGAGTTGAGAATCTATTCCCTTCATATCCCCATAGTCCTATGCAAAATCTTTTGTTGATCTTGCAACATTGTGACTAGGGAAGTTTGTTGAGATTGAGGCAACCTATTATTGATGTTCAAATAGCAGCCTGAAGACACTTCTACTTGCTTGGTAAGATCATTCATGGAGGCTGTTGATAAAGGTGGTATCTGTATTTCATGTGGAAGAAAATTGTGATAAACTACAGGAAATTTAGGTGGTAGGATCTTAGAATTCAGTTGTTGCAGGAAACACTGTTGAAGACAACTATCTGGAACATATGGGCTACTCAGATTAGAGTTGGACTGCAAAATATGTAAAAGCAGGCCATCCTCACTCTGAAGCTGGGAAAATAGATTAGTTTGCAGCATCATTAGTTGAGCCAATGAATTGACTTCTTCAGTTTCCTCTCCTAAATCTGGCCAAATTGGTTGAGACAAGTTTGGCTGAGGCTGGGCAGGTGGGTATAAAGCCAATTTCTTTCTTGACTAACCATCAGAAATTGTCATGTCTCCTAAACAACATCCTATAAAAGCATCAGTTGTGGCTAACCATGGTCTACCTAAGATAATAGGATATCCTCTCAAAGTTTCCTTAGTGGAAAATATGGTGAAATATGTTGGGTATTCCCAAGACTCGAGGATAACAATGACATCTTCTACCACTCCATTAGGTGTTACTGTCGAACTATTAGCAAGTTGCAGGATGGTAGGTGTAGACCGAATGGTTAGGATATTCAAATACTCCATAGTATGTTTGGTCATTACATTGATGGCTACACTAAGGTCAATCAAAACATTCTTTACTATCTGGCCATTAATATTTATTTTTACCATAGGACTCCTAGGGTCAATATATTTTGGAATGACTACCTTTCCTAAAGTAATATCTACCAACTGTCCTAGAACATGGATAGTTTGGGGATCCTTTTTATTTCTTCTTGGTTTCTTTAAACAGGTATCCTTAATGGATTTTCCATAAATTAGGACATCTTTAATGGGTTGAAAAAGCGGAATTTGAATGTGTACATTCTTTTGCTGATCCAAAATATCAAAGGTAAGCTCTTCCATAGACTTGGATGTAGTAATTTTCAATCTTTGAGGAAAAGGTGGTTTGGCATAATGCTGCAGGACAGGCTCCTTAGAGACAGTATCTGATACAGGTATATGTTATGCAGATCAGTAGGTTGTTCAGAGGTAGAGTTTGGAATCTTTGTAATTACAGGCAGCTGTAGAACAGGGAGAGTGGTTCTAGACCTGAGATGAATATCATTAATATTCAGGGCATAAGCTGGATACTGATTGGCTTCTACAAAATACATAGGTTATTGTTGTTGTTGCTTCTTATTATTAGGATTTGACAATAGTTGAGCAGGCATAGGTGTTTGTTTTGGAGGGCCAGTATTTGCCACAGGTGTTGCAAGAGGTGGCATGAGGGCCGGAGGTTGTGGCTGCTGAAGCTCCAGGGATCCAAGGGATTGGTTTTTCCATTGCTAAGAACCTCTCTATTGAGGATTATGTTGCCAATTACCTTGAGGTGGAGTCCATTGTCCTTGTGGCTACTGCCAACTTCCTTAAGAAGATTTCCATTAAGGACTCTGATAGTTAGGCCAATATGGTTGAGAAGTATTCCAAGGTGGTGGTAGGCCATATGTAGGTTGCTATTGGTTATTGTAATTAGAATAAGGATTACCAAAAGTCAAAAGGTCTTGAGGCATACCTTGTCTTTGAGCCCATGGTCGCCTTTGTGCAACAAAGAATACTTGGTCATCATCACCCTATACTATCTTAAAATAAGTAAGTAATTTCTTAGCCTTCAGGTTAGCCACCATCTTATATCTGTAGTTACGTTTCTTTTGTCTACAATGTGGATAGAACTCAGCCAAGATTGCTTCATCTTCCTCATGTTTCTTTTGAGCTTGCATAGTATCTAACTGTGTAGCCATGTTGTTTATGATATCTTGCTTAAAATCAAATAGAAAATGTGTGATCTCCATTCGTTAAACTCCATTAGTAGAAGACTTTCCCACTGTGGCTTAATGACCTCTACCCTTCTTAACAATTGTTTGAGAGTAATTGTGACATATGTTTTTGATATCATCCCAAGGCACTTGGGTTATATCTCCTCCTCCTATCAGATCCAGGGCATCTATACAAGTGTCACTAATTCCCCTTAGAAATAGTAGTTTATGAGATTCTTCATTGAGAGTAGCGTCTGAATTCTTTTTCAGGGAAAACAAGAATCTTGAGATATAGTCTTCCAGGATTTCATCCTCTTTTTGTTGAATTCTAAATATATCATCACCCTTACTACCACTCTTACAATATTCCTTGTATTTCTCAAGAAATTTTGTTTGCATAGCTACCCAACTATTAACATCCCTTCCCAAACTCATAAACCATTTAAGAGCTCCCTCCTTAAAAGTAGCAGGAAACAACTTCAACCTCTGAGCATCTGAAGTGTAATCATAGCTGCGACAGAAGATGTCAAACTCAAACAAGAAAGTGTCTGGGTCCTCTGTAACTAGTCCATAGAACTTGGGAAGTAATGAAGAAGGAATATTTTTAAGGTAATCATTATCTTGCTGAGCAACGATGAATAATTGAAAAGTAGGAGGTTGATTAGGTGAATTACGTGCCATATTTTCTTGATGGAGTATCAAAGCAAATGGATTTTCTTGAGGTTCTTCATCAGCTAGGGCAAATGGCAATTCAACAAGCAGGTTTTCAGCAAATGGATTGATATCTTAGTATCCTCTTTCCTCAAATAGATTATAAGTTGGTTCAAAATTGTTATTAATGAATGGAAGGTTATGGAGGAATCTTCCTAGAGTGTCTCTTATTCTATGTATGCAATAGAATTAACCGTAAATTGAAGGAATTTGAAAATGTTTGAATAAACACACTAAACTACTACTAGCAATGACTATGATAGGTTCTTAGCTTGACACCATCTCTGACAATGGCGCCAAAAATGGTCGATTCCACAAACGGATATAAAAGTCATGGCAAATCCTAACCTGGGAATTGGACATTCCAGCAGGTGACTAACATCTTCTTATGGTCGTTCATTTACATTGTCAAACAAGGGAACATATACTTGAAATGGAGCGATACTATATGTGCACTAAGAACTAGTTTCGGTCACAATTTACCAGAAATAAATGCTTGGATGGAATTCTAATTATGTTGCAAGAATGTAATGTAAAGTCTTCTTAAATTAATCATAACTCAATCAAAGCATAAATCATGACAACTATGACTAAGAAAAAAACTATGAACTGGTCTTATGCTGTAGGAACAAACACAGTGATGAGGGCACAGCTCGAGACTTAGAAAATAACCCAAAAATAAGAGAATAATTTTATTATTCAGAAAATGGAGCTTCTTATATGCAGAGGATCTCAAATCCCCAAGTTCTACAACACATGCAAGTTACAGAAAGCTACAAAATTACCCTTTCGCAATATGTGAGCTTGTCCCCAAAAGGTTACCCAAAAATTAGAAACCCAGTCATAAATAGAGCTCATCTTTAGTTTGGAGCCAAAACAACATTCAAATTTGAGTTTAGGCGGTTTGGCGCCAAAAAATTACAACTTGAAGTTCAAATTTCAAAAGAACATTTGCAATTGTATCTTCTAGAAAGTGCACCAACTTCCCGGGGCCATAACTTTTGATCTGAGACTCCGATTCATGAACCGTTTGAACCATTGGAAAGGTCTCGAAGTCAATAACGCACTTGAAATTTTCTATGCCAATTTTGGCAAGTTTTGGGGCCGATCTGGGAACTCTAAGTGCCTTTAATCTAACTCAGAAGATTTTCAGGTGCAAATCTGGGAAACTAAAATTGTAATATCTTTCAACCCAAGAATAGAAAATAAAAATCATAAATTGAGAATTTCATTATGATGAAAAGGGTATCCAAAAATGTAAAAACATCTAAAAACTGAGAAACTTGAAATTTAACTATTTTTGGGTGATGCAAGATTGCCCTTACACCACTGGATGTTCCTGCATCAGACACCCAGGATAATTTGAGAAGTGACCCATCACGTCTCAAATGGTTGAGGAAAACCCAACCGATCAACTGCTGCCTTAGATAGCTAGGATGAATCTTCGACGGACCTTCCTCTCCATTTCACCAGATATTTTTCATACTGCCTATTTCTAGTACTCCTTCCCACACGACTATCCAAGATTGCTTCAATCTCCTCCCTTTCTGAAGTAGGTGCTGAAATGCCATATTACCCTATTACTGGTGCTTCCTCCGTTCCACCTTCATGACACTCTGTCAAATCTGAAATGTTGAACACAGGGGAAATATTGATTCTATTAGGAACTCTACCTCATATGCATTCCCTGAATCATGCTTCTTCAAAATCTTACAGTGACCAAATTTCTTCATCTTTAATTTGTTATAGGTTCCCATGGGAAACCTTTCTTCCCTCAAGTGGACCATTACTTCATCACCAGTCTGAAACTCCTTATTCCTCCTTTTTTGATTTGTCTTAGCCTTATATTTCATATTCATCTTATTAATGTGTTCTCATACTTTCTCATGTATATTCTTGATGTGCTCTGCTTAATCTTCAGCTTCAACACTTATTTTCTTCTCTTGGTCCATCTTCCTCAATTCTGGAACTGTTCTGGGGCTACCTCCATACACAATCTAGAATGGTGATCTACTAGTGCTTCTATTGATAGAATTATTGTAAGAAAATTTTGACTGGGGTAAGATCAAGTCCCATCTCTTGGGTTTATCTCCTACCAAACATCTCAGTAGGTTACCTAGACTCATATTAACAACCTATGTCTGCCCATCTGTTTGTGGATGGTGTGCAAAACTGAACTTCAACTTTGTCTTCAGCTTCTTCCACAAGGTCCTCTAAAAGTACCCCACAAATTTGGTGTCACGATCTAAAACAATACTCTTTGGTAGACCATGTAGCCTTACCACCTCTTTGAAGAACAAGTCAGCAATGTGGACTGCATCATGGGTCTCCTGACATAGAATGAAATGTGCCATCTTCGAAAACCTATCAACCACCACAAAGACTAAATCATTCCCTTGTTGTGTCCTTGGCAAACCAAGAACAAAGTCCATACTTATATCCTCCCATGGCCTCTCTGGTACAAGTAAGGGCTGATATAAGCCTCAGATGGCTCACTTTAGCCATCCGACATACCCTGCGGCTTTGTACAAACTTCTTCACATCCTATGACAACTGAGGCCAATAATAATGCTCACTGATAATGGCAATGGTCTTATCTCGACCAAAATGTCCTGCCATTCCTCCACTATGCTTCTCCTTTATCAAGTTCTCCCTCATGGAACTCCTCGGGATACACAATTGACTTCCCTTAAATAACATGCTATCCTAGATTATGAATTCCAACCAGCTTGTCCTGTCCACTGTAATAGGTTCCTTGCAAGCTTTCCAAGCCTCTGTGAAATCAGGATCTTCTGTGTATAGTGTCTTAAGTTCATTGAACCCAACCACTTCAATCTGCATCTTTGTCATCAATGTATGCCTCCTACTTAAGGAATCTGCAACCCTATTTGACTTCCAACTCTTATGTTTCAAAACAAAGGTATAACTCTGCAAAAACTCTATCCAATTCATATGCCTCTAATTTAATTTTCCCTAACTATTTAGGTACTGCAAGGCCTGATGATTAGTATATAGAACAAATTCCTTCAGCAACAAATAATGTCTCCATTTCTTTAATGCTTGAACTATTTCATAAAATTCCTGATCATATATAGAATACTTTCTCTTGGCATGATTTATCTTTTCACTGAAATAGGCAATGGGCTTACCTTCTTGGTGCAACACTGTTCCAATGGCATAAGCATTGGCATCACAATCCACTTGAAACAATTTGTTGAAATCTGGGAGGGCTAGAACAGGTTGCTCTGTTACCTTCTACTTCAACAATTCAAAACTCTTTGCCGCTCCAGTGCTCCACTTGAATTCTTTTCTATCCCCTCTCATTGTTTCAGTCAGGGGTCCACAAATACTACTGAATTTTCTCATGAACTTTCTATAAAAACTAGCCAAAACATGGAAAGATCTCACATCGGTAGCAGTTAGTGGGGTAGGCCATTCCAGAATAGCCTTCACCTTCTCTGGGTCCATCTTGAGACCTTCTGCTGAGACAACAAACCCCAAGTACACTAACTACCTCTTCACAAAACTGCACTTCTTCAGATTAATCAACAGTTTCTCTTCTCTTAACTTCTCAAAGGCTCTCTGAATATGCATCGGGATGCTCATCCAACATCTTCTTGAAAATCAAAATATCATCTAAATACATAACAAAAAAACTTCCCAAAATTCTTTTAGTACCTCATTCATGAGCCATGAATGTGATTGGTACATTGGTTAGCCCAAATGGTTAACCACTCGTCTGAGGGCCCTCTTTGGTCTTGAAGGCAGTCTTCCATTCATCTCCCTCTTGAATCTAGATCGGTGATATCCACTCTTCAGATCAATCTTTGTGAAGTACTGAGCTCCACTCAAACAGTCCATCAGGTCATCCATCCTTGGCAGGGGAAATATGTACTTGATTGTTATCTTGTTTATGGCTTGGGAATCTGTACACATCCTCCATTCTCCATCCTTCTTTGGTGCTAGTACTATAGGTACTGCACATGGACTCAAACTCTCTCGTATCAAACCCTTTATCAACAACTCTTGAACTTGTATGTTCAACTCTTCATTTTCTGTTGGAGTCATTCTATGAGCTGCCTTATTTGGCAAACTAACTTCAAGAATCAAGTCAATATGATGGCTGATCTTCTGTATTGGTGGTAAACCCTTAGGTACATTATTAGAAACAATATCCTAAAACTCATCCAACATCCTTGAAACTTCTTTTGGAACCTTCTCACTATCCTCCTTACTCACTCTAGGAATCAATGCATAACACACATGCTCATGCTTCATACCTTCTAAAAAATTTATTCCATCTACATAACAAATCCTAGCACTACTGCATACCTTTTCTTTGGTCTCCTTCAATGGTTTCAACTTGTGATGAACCCCATCCTTTGTCAAGGAATAAGTGTTTGCATGACCATCATGTATAGCTCGCCTATTGAACTGCCACAACCTCCCCAATAACATGTGACATACATCCATGGGGATGATATCACAGAGTACCTCATCATGGTAGCTCCCGATCTTGAACTTTACTAGGCACTACTCATTGACCAAAACTTTGTGGTCTTTCTGCAACCAGGCAATCTAATACGGATGCGGGTGTCTTTCCCTCTTCAGCTTCAACTTTGTGACCATCTCTTCTGACACTAGATTATCGATGCTCCCACTGTCAATAATGACATCACAACATTTTCTTTCACACTTACACCTTGTGCGAAATAGATTCTTCCTCTGTTCTGGTTCCTTTTCCTCAGTCACCAAGGCTCTCCTAATCACTAGGGCTTCTCCCCTTTTAGCATCATCTAAATGTTCAAATTGGGCTTCCTCATCTGCATGTGCAACCCTTCCACGACCTTCTAGCCTTTTGTCTGCCCTTCCTTGGTGTTGTGGACATTCATAGGCTCGATGCCCTTCTTCACCACACTGGAAACACGTTCCTTTGAAACCACTTCTTCCAGATTCTTGTCCATATCTCCCTCGTCTTCTACCTTTTTGATCACCACTGTTTTGATCACGAGGGCGGTAGAAGTTGTTATTCTTTTAGCTTTGGCTAGTACCCACATCTTCACTTTTCTTTTCATCATAATTTTGGCTTCCTGAAGGTCTTCCACTGCCCCTTCCACTTTGACCTTCTCATCCTTTTTGCTTGTCATCAAATCTTTTGTTTAGTTTCTCTTCCACCTGCAGAGCAAACTGATACACATCCTTAATGGTGGTCATTCTGACTAGGCTTAACTCCTCCTGAATGCTCGGTCATAACCCATTAAGATATCGGGATACCTTCTCCTTATTCGCCTCTGTGTGGCCCGTTCTAATGATTATCTTGTGAAAATATTTAGTATATTATTTCATAGATATGCTTCCTTGCTTCAACCCTTGCAATTTCTTCAATAGATCTAACTCGTAGTCCACTAGTATGAACTGCTTCTTCAGTTTCTCTACCATGCGATCCCATCTGGTGATATTTAATTTTCCTCTTCGATTTTTTTCCAACTGGACCTCTTTCCACCAAATACTGGCATGGCCCTTCAGCTTCATTTTCGCAAACTTAACCCGATCCGGGTTTTCTATTTCCTCATACTCAAAATATTCTTCTAGCTCGTTGATCCAGTCGATCGACTCTTCTGGGTTCAGACTTCCAGAATAACTGGGGACTTCTGCTCTGGATCTTTTCCTGATCTTTGAAATGGCCCTTATTAGCTACATTTGGTCTTGATTAATTGCTTCTTCTTCCTCTTCTATATTTGAACCTTCTTCCTCTCCTTCATCCTCAATTTCCTCCCTCAGGTTTAACCCTCTTCTCAATTGCTCTTGTAATGCATCAATCTGTCTTTGGAGGGCTGCCAGTGCATCTCTTCCACTAGCATTTCTACCGCCTTGACCACCTCTAGTACCACCACACCCTACCAATCATCACTCTTGGAGGCATCTTTCTTGACCTCAACCCACAACCACGGTCATGGTGCGAACTGCCTCATGATCGGTGATCTGTTCACACACTCAAGAAAACTCGCTCTGATACCACTTGACGAGGGCACAGCCTGAGACTTAGAAAATTTCCCACAAACAAGAGAATAATTTAATTGTTCAGAAAATGGAGCTTCTTACATGCAGAAGATCTCAAATCCCCAAGTTCTATAACACATCCAAGTTACAAAAAGCTACAGAATCACCCTTTCGCAATATGCGAGCTTGTCCCCAAAAAGTTACCCAAAAATTAGAAACCTACCCATAAATAGAGCTCCTTTTTAGTTTGGAGCTAAAACAACATTCAAATTTGAGATTAGGTAGTTTGGCACCGAAAAATTACAACTTGAAGTTCAAATTTCAAAAGAACATTTGCAATTGTATCTTCTAGAAAGTGCACCAACTTTTTGGGGCCATAACTTTTGATCCGGAACTCCAATTCGTGAACCATTTGAACCGTTGGAAAGGTCTTGAAGTCAATAACATGCTCAAAATTAGCCATGTTGATTTTGGCAAGCTTTGGGGCTGATCTAGGAACTCTAAGTGCCTCAAATCTAACTCAGAAGATTTTTAGGTGCAAATCTGGGAAACTAAAACTGCAATATCTTTCAACCCAGGAATAGAAAATAAAAACTGTAAATTAAGAATTTCATTACAATGAAAAAGGTATCCAAAAATGTAAAAACATCTAAAAACTGAGAAACTTAAAATTTAACTATTTTTGGGTGATGCAAGATTGCCCTTACACCACTGGATGCTCCTGCATCACACAAGGATGGATTCTCGATGCTGCAGGAACAATATAAGACTGAGTTTGTGCTGAAACCTTCAAAAATGAAATCTAACTTATAATCAACAGGAGATAAATAACTAACTATCGATACTCACTAAGTGGGCCCCCTTAGCAAGCATCAACTAGTTTATGCAAGAATTGAACTCAAAACTTCATCATCTTTTATTCATAAACTTGGAATCATATACATTGATTTTTCTGCTTGTAAGAAAACTAACACAAAACACCATTTCTCATTATAATACTAACTTTAACACACTCTGTTGCTCACTCACGCAGGAGGAACACTTATTTATATTAGAAAATCAACTAACTAGCTAACTCTAACAGAGAAAGACATGGAAATAAATGCATCCTGAAATCGAGGAATAGACTTCTTATAAATGAAGGCATATGTGTTCAACACGATTCAGAAAGAATTTAGTATTCCACTCTTCCTAGATTAATGATCATTTAGATTTCCTTCCAACGACCCGGTCAGAGAGTCTTTGCTGGAACAACTTCCTCGATGTCGTGCTAGAAATGGACTTTACTGTAGGGCCGAGATCTGTTGCGGTTTGACTCATTCATGCTTCCTTCAACAACCTGCGATGCACATGGTGACATAAGTGAAAGAAAGCACGCGTGGAAAATAACACGATACATATTCATTAATCACATATTAAATTCATTTCATTATCCAAAAACCACATGCATTATATCAGTCATTCGGGAGGTCAAACAGAGCAATTAATACAGACACATAGAGATGTTAAGCTGCAGGAATATAGGAATGTGTTGCTACATGATACTACCTGATTTTAGATAAAAAGCCTTTAATCAAAGAGTTAAAACAACCATCAGCAATAAAAGTAAGGGTATTAAAAATACATCATAATATTCAAATTATGAGCATATTTCGAGCTCATCACTAAGCACTTGAAGAATTTGCATGAAGAGATGAAGAAACATATCAATAAGATCAACTCACAATATAAGGCTAAGGCAGATCAGAAAAGGAGGTATAAGGAGTTCTAGGTAGGAGATGAAGTCATGGTTCATTTGTGAAAGGAGAGGTTTCCAGTTGGTACATACAACAAGTTAAAGATGAAGAAGTTTGGACCATGCAAGATCCTGAAGAAGCATGATTTAGGAAATGAATATGAGGTAGAGTTTTCTGATGGAATTCATATTTCACCTATGTTTAACATCTCAAATTTAACAGAATATCATGAAGGGGGAATTGATGAAGAAATAATGGAAGCACGATAGAATATTCCAAAACCTACTTCAAAAAAGCAGGAGATAGAAGTAATTTTGGATATTCATGTGGGTAGTGTTGGCAGATGTTCAGGGCTCCCCTCGGGATTTGTGACATGGATTAATCGTCTCCCATGGATTTGTTAACTCTGGCAGTTGTATTGAGCATTAATAGGTCAATCTTTTGGTGCAACAGAAACTATGGGACCAACAATTGGTATCAAAGCCAAAGATGCCAGGTTTGAATCCCCTTGGGTAACACTAAGGGGGAGTTTGTTGGTAAATTTTTAGCGCTCCCCTCGAGATTTGTGACATTAACTAATCACCTCTTGTGGATCTGTTAACTCTTGTAGTTGTATCGGGCATTAATAGGTCAATCTTTTGATACAACGACAACTGTGGGTCCAACAGGTAGAAGCACAAGAAATAGGTAGTATGTAGAGTACTTGGTGAAGTGGAGAGGGAGGCATGTTGAAGATTCATCCTAGTTGTCTAAGATTGAGGTTAACTATTTTGGTTTCCATCTAACTCCTAGGAAGTGACAGGGTCACTTTTTAAATCACCCTGGGTGTCTGATGCAGGAGCATCTTATGGTCTAGGGAAATCTTGCATCACCCAAAAAAAATGTGTTTCCTTATTTTCTTTAGTTTTTTTTAGTCCCATGATGTCACTTAAGGGGTGTAAGATAGTCAAAAGTCAAAAAAGGTAAAAAATAGTCACTTACTATTTTTAGTAAGTCAACCTAAACGAGCTCGTATGGACCTAAACATTTACCCTAATGAGTAGAATTGAAAAATGTTTCCAGTCGTGAAAGAATCGCCTCAATACCTTGCATAGTTTTGGAGATATTAAAGTTTCAGTCTTGACAAATTTCTCCAATGTAGCTTCAAATTCAAATATGAAAACCTTAGAGGACTCGAAATAGCTTGAAAAGTGGATGAATTGATCTTTGATCAATTCATTGTTGTAGATCTCTTCAAGATCTTTCCAAGGATATGTTATTGTATACCTTGGAATTCCTACTGCTATAAGAGTGCAAAACTAACTAAGAAACATGAATAACAAAATACCAAGGACACCTCAAGATTAGCCAAAAGAGTGGTTCAACGAAAAGGAATGCAAATAAAATGAAACACAAATACTTTTACCTCCCTTGTTGTTGATACCTCTTTGATTGGCCCTTGCTTGGATTGGTTGTGTGCTCCTTAGATGATGGATTGAATGACTAAAATGCAAGCTTCAATATGCAAAATGATGAACAAAGATGGTTGAATGATTGAAAAAGGCTTGAGGATTCAAATGGACAGCATGTAGTTATGAGAGTGCAAAGTGTTTGGGAAGACAAATGGGCAGCATGTAGTTGCTCAAATGAAGAAGTGTTGGAAATGCCCTTGAGAAGGGGGGATTTATAGGAGAATTTGAATTCTCTAGAGAATTCAACGGTCAAGATTGCTCCAACAAGGCCAAGATGAAGGGCTATGGTGGGTTGAGAACCCACAAGCCCTCACATCTTGACATGTGGAGGGTGAAGTGGACAAGAGGATATGAGGTAGAGATGAGTTGTCAAAAAGGTACATGAGGTGGAAAAGGACATGCACCTTGGGGGATGAGAGGATTTCCACAAAAAGGGATTTCTTGTCCCCAAGTGGGAGTGAAAGGGACATTTGAGGAATTTTAGAATTCCTCAAAAATCTACATGGGAAAAGGAAAGGTGGTTGGGGATATAAATGTGAATTAAAAATTCACATTCATAGGATGGTCTAGAGGATAAAAGGTGGGCTCCAAAAATGTGGGACTTGGTCACATGTGGAGATTGTGACAAGTCCAAGGTTGGTCACATAGAAGCCTTGGAAGGATGAAATGTGAATTAAAAATTCACATATAAAAGAGGGGAATCTAGGACAAATAAAAAGGAATTAAAAATTCCTTGGAGAATGATTAGGCTTAATTAATCAGTAATTAAAGGATAAATGAGGATTAGAAGCCAACTTGCAAAAGTTGGAGGATGTGACACATCCTAATCAAGGATTAGGCATGTGCACATCCCTAATGAAGAAATTAGGAGATGGATTAGGATTAGATGAAAATGACATGTGAGGAATTAAATAAATGTAATATTTATTTAATTCATTTGATGAAAAAGGATTAAGGAGTAAGGTATTTAATTATTAATTAAATACCTTAGGATTTGGCAGATTAAATATATTAATTAAATAATACTAATATTACTTAATTAACTCGGATAAGAGGATGCTTAGACGAAAAGTGATAAATTTGGATAAATTAAGTGTCCAAATTTGGATGTCTACATTTTGCCCCTCTTTGAGATGGTGTTACAAAGTAACATCATTTCAAAGAATATTAAAATATAGAACCTAGAAGAAGATGGTTAGATTGAAAAAGATGCCCCACTCATCCAAAGGAGTGACTAGGAAGGGAAAAAGAAAATGATGAAAATTAGGGATGAATGATGCCCCCTCGAGAGGACATGCGGGTTGAAGAGAACACGTGTGTGCTCTCGAAATAGATGATGTGATGCAAGTGGAGATGAGGAAGATGATGCAAGGTGATGGGGAAGAGAGTAAGTGATGGAGATGGATGAAGCACAAATAGATTTCAAAAGGTGATGTTGCCCCAGTCAAGGTACAAGCCAAAATGGGTTGATGATGGATGGAGGGTTGTCAATGAGGGAATTAAAGATCCCAAAACAACATGAAGATAGGGAAGGATACATCCCACCGAGTGGTATTGATGAGGGAAGGAAACATCCCAAAACACCACTAAAGGATAGGGAATAATACCTCCCGATAATGATGATGAAAGTGTTGTTGATGAGGGAAGGATACATTCCAAAACAACACCAAAGGGATAGGGAAGAATACCTCCCAATGATGATGATGAAAGTGTTGTTGATGAGGGAAGGATACATCCCAAAACAACACCAAAGTGATAGGGAAGAATACCTCTCGATGATGATGATGATGGGTCAAGGCTGGTAACAAGACTGAGAAGTAGACCAAAGATATGATTAGATGATTCGGGCTAAGTGGAATGGATGGAGATTGGATAGAGATAAGGATGAAGGATGAATGATGAATGGATGGGGGGATACATGCAAGACGATAGAATGGAGAATGAGATGCAATTCTAAATGCAATTTATCATCTTTGGAGCACTGGTTTTTGCTATAGCATCAAACACAAGACACCAGGGTATGAAGAACCAAGGTGAATTAGTGTCTAATGCATAAAACAAACACAACAGACAACAAGGCTATCCCAACACCCCAAAGTCACAAAGACCTTGGTCGGGCCAGGTATTGAGATAACTACAAGCACAAAAGGATGCCCTAGCATAACACAAGACCTTAGGAATCTTGGTGGGTACTACGTGGGACAACCAAGAAAACACAAATATAAAAAGAGCAAGATATGCCCCTATGTTGACCAATCAAAACACACCATAATATGATGGATTATGGCAGTCTTGACAAGTGATGATAGGGAGCTCAAATGATAAACAAAATCCAAAAGCATCAAAAGATTGCAATCAATTTCAAATGTCCTTTGCCATAGGATCGAGGGGATAGATGGGATTGATGAGGTTTGTTAGGAAGGATACATCCTGTTGAGACCAAAGATGATGGATATTAAAAGATCATTATGACGCGGGATATTCAAAATTGATTGGATTTGTTGATACAAATGGATCTCATTTGTGAAGAACTGGCTAGATAAGGGCATAGCTTGACGACACGACACAAGAGAGACAAGACATGAGACTGACACATCCTAAGGACCTAGGGGCTCGGGGGCCGATCAGAGATTAGCCTTGCCTACGTGAAAGCACAGAGCCCTCGTAGTTCAGTGAAAGGTGGACGACTGACTATGATGGAGACCTTGATGGATGGTAAAGATAGGATGGACAAAAGGAAAAAGACCGATGATAGATGATAGAAGAGCAAAGTGAAGAATGAAGATCGATGATGGAACCCCGGGGGCAGATCAAATGATCGACCTTGCCTACGTGAAAGCGCAGGGGCCACGTAGTTCGACTAAAGACCGACAACAAATGATGGATGAAAGAGGATGAGATGACCCTAGATAAGGGGATAAAATGATTGGACCGACACGATGGGACAAGATAGATGAATGATGAAGTGATAAGATAGATGATGTTGGACGATAGTGACTATATAAAGCTCATGGATGGGATAGTTATCCAAATCATCAAAGATGAAGTGGGCAAATGACATGCCATATAGATGAATGGTGAAAGGATGAACGATGAGATAGAAAAGATGTGCAAAAGAAGCAGAAGTGATGATGATAAGATGGATGACATTGGATTGCATGGGGTAAAGCCTATAGCTAGATACCAATGACAAGGGATTAGGAGATGGGATGAGGGGAGAGGATGGGGGGAGAAAAAGGATTGTTTGGGTGGATTGGATAGAGGGATAAGGATTTGGATGAGGAAAAGGTGACCAAATGGATAGATGACTGATGCTTGGAACAGGTGGAAGATTACTCAGAATGAGTAAATGATTGATCAAGATTATGGAATGAGAGTTTGAAATGATAGAAGGAGGTTTGATGAATGTTTGAGATGATAGGAGGTTCGATGAAGTGTTGAGATAATAGATGAAAGTTTGAAGCAGATGAATGGTTACATGGAATGAGTGAATAGATTTATTAGAATGGATGAATGGGACAAAATTGAAGAAGATGGAGGGAGGGATCTTAAGACTTTGTTGCAGATGGATGAAAGCCCAGATTAGGGGTTGGATAAGCTCAGATTGGGATAAGATTAAAGCTCAGATGAGGATTGGATCGAAGACTAGAATGATTGAAGGATATGATTGAATTGATTCTACACCGAGTTCTGGGGCTTTAAGGGATGTAAGGTGTTGACAAGCAGATTTTTTTCGATTTGGCAATTTTCAAAAACTGTCAAATTTTGCCATTTTAGGAAACCTCATGGATAGACGTTTGGGAGTCCCAATTTTGTCCAAAAAATACCCATTGGTGAGATAGTATGAATTGCCAACAAACATCCCAGATTCAAGATATGCATTTTGAGCTATGAGTGGAAACAATTTTGCAGAAAACACTAAATTAGGATTTTGGGGGTCAAGATGAAACTTTGAGGCCCCAAAAATGGGTCAAAACGGGGTCCAACCAGTTTTTACAAAACTAGTTAGGAATCCACTCGTTAGCTCATAACGCAACCACCCGTCAAATTTCAGCTCAAACGGACACCCGAGTCAAAAGTTATGGCCTCCGGAAGTGTCGGGGGAAAAATCAAAAATCGATTTTGAAAATTTCAAGACATGGGTTTTGTTCGTTAGGAAAAATGAGGAACTGGGTTGAAATCAATTTGTGTAAAAAAAGTCAAAAATTAGCGAAAAATTGGGGGGAACAA